>JARFOC010000046.1:158620-176745 GCA_031763485.1 Osmoderma eremita
CCTTGCCGTTCTTGAGTTCTTTAACGGCTTCCATCAGTTCCTCTAGTCTTATATTGTCTTCATTATCTTGCTCTAGAGTCACCAAAATACGATACTATAATTGAGATCATTTAAGCTGACGTAAAAAAAATGGCAACTCTGTGAAACTTTTTCTAAGCAAAACAAACTATATAACCTGGCATTCTGCTCATGTTATTCGGTTTCCTTTAAAAACGCTTTATTTCTAAATTTGTGTACAGCTTGTCTGGTATCGTGTTTCTTTTTTTGCCCTGTATTCCACTTTATTAAGAAATCGGCGATGTGCTTTGCTTGTAATCATCACAGTGAGCAGAAGAAGTGCAAGTATTTTTTAAAGAACTACAAGTTAAAGAAATAAATTGGTTAATGCTGTATTGTACACACACGGCGATGGATATAGAAGGATGTAAGAATAGTTAATCAAAAGCATTAAAAAAATAACAAACTTACATTGTATACATATTAATCGAGAGCCATTTGTGCCAACCAGCGGTCACTAATTTGTAGCTGCCACTAATAAGATAAACACCAGAATGTTAAACTACCACAGAAGAGAACGAAAAGTTATATATACAAATACGTACATACATTAACTTATATTTCCTCTTATTTGCTTAACCGGTGCTCTTAATAATCTTTAATAATAATAATAATAATATGCAGTTATATTGTTAGAAAAGCAGACCAATAACAACTCGTTAAAAACTAAGCAATCAATTTCAAAGGAATGATGGCTGTTTGATGTAATTTGTTTTGTTTGAAAAAAAAACATGGCGCGTTGCCATGCCAACTAAGTTTCGTGACGACACACCAATGGGGTTAATAGCGATGTCAACTATATCAAATATTTAAGGCCAAAGTTTTCTAGTGTGAATTTGAACATTTTCCACTCCCAGTATTTTTACTTTATAAATTGCATTGAAATTCCACGAAACACGTCAATTTTAGTTTAGAGAGGGCCAGTTTCACGCTTTAAAAGAACCCCAATTTCCTAAAATTTTAAGTGATGCTCGAGTGACACCTGATTTTAAAGTCTATTCAGTTACCTTTACAATGATTCCCAATTTGATAATTTCTAGGTTGGAATTTTTCGGGTAATGGCGTTCCTAACCTGCAGAATAACTGGAAGATAGCAGCACTACGATTTGTTTCTATTATTCTCAACTTGACATTCACGTATTTATCTACCTTGTCGGTTTTGAAACAGCAGACTGTTTTATGGGTTAGGAAAACCTATTTAATGACTTGTTCAAAATGTTGTTTGTTCACTATGATCTAAGCAATAATAAAGTCTGTTTTCAAATTCCTCTTTTGCAATATGAACTTGGGTTATCTTTTTAGTTTTGCATATAGTTACATAGAGGGCGCCACCAATCAAACGTTAGCATTCTAAATTAACCTCAACATCAAGAACAGCAAGTTATTTAGGCATAGTGAATTTTTAAAGCTGACAAGTCACCGGACAAAATGGAATTCAGCCGGGAAATTTGTTTACAAAATCATCGATAAAAATATTTAAATAATTGTGGATATATTTCAATAAATATGTTGTCAAAGCGCTTTAGCTATTTTGCACGTACCTATCGCGGCTCTCTTCGATGTAATGGCTCGGAAACCAGATTTGCACTGAACACTTAGAACCAAATGTGTCACGTTGTATATGGGGAGCACAGCAAGGAAAAAATCAAGTAAATATTTCAGCGTCGCTGTAATGTTCTGTAGAGTTCACCGAAATTAGCGAGGAAAATCTTCTTTGTACCACTTCTAACAATTTGTGGAGGTCTCATTACAAATTTCCGTTTCTTGGCCACCATGTTGGGATCTTTGTAACGCATGATTTCAAAAACACGACTTTGCAAATCATCCTATGTGTAGTCACTGTTTGATTCAAACCAAAAGGATGAATGGTCGTCGACATCCTCCTTATCATCGTGTTTATCGTGTGTTTTAGGCATTAGTTAAACTATTGTTAAATCACCCAACAAATGCAGTAGAAACTATTTAATATCAATGCGTCGTATCTTTATCATGTTTATTATTAGTCAATCAAACGACTCGCTTACAATAGAACAAGCTGTCAAATTTCTTTACATTATTCTCAGTTATAGGGGTTATGTCAAATACTAATTTATCGGCATTCATTATCATACGACAGATATATAGTGGTGCGAATCGGATGTTCGTATGACATGTTAAACTGAGATGTCATTTGACATCTCTTCGTGTTTAAAATTTTAAGGGTTAAGCTTATCCCTCTAAAGATTTTAAGTGGAGAGGATGCAAATACACGATAAACCTTCTATATAATGGATAAGGCATCCACATTACTTACAATTAATCGATGTTATCTAATAACCGTTCATCGACATTAGCTACATATAGAACAGTCATAAAACGTGAAATAACAAAAAGAAATCCCCCTTGGGTATGCGACTAACACAATTTTTATGCCTCTTATAAAATCTCTAATGACTGTACCATAAACAAAACAAGACACGACGTTAATAGAATTAAGTAATATCATAACAAAGGATCAGCTTTCCTTTGTTATAATATTACGACGTAAAAAGAACAGATTTTCAAAATAATTGCAACATCAGAATATACATAGATGTTGTCCCAATAAAACGGCCGCGTCTCTTATAGTAAGTAAACGGAGTAGTTTTGGGGGTCGATATAAAATTTAGTTTCTTCTTTACGATGATATTATTCCCAGGCACGTTTCGTCCTATTTCGCCGCTAGAATATTTGAGGCATAAAACCATTTCCGTCTCGTCCCGATGTCTCTCATCGCATGCTTGCTTTAGCTATACGTACATGTATATATATATACAGGGCAATCGTTACTGGTTGTCATTGGTGCTCTCGTAATATTGTGACAAGTTTTAGAACGTGCCGCTCACATCGTTAGAGGTTAAAATTATAACTAAAGTCCATTCTCTTTAAGAACACAGTAGATAGCGCTGCAATCGGTGTCCGTAACACACTGCCAAAATTTAACTCGATTAAATAATGACGGATAATTTCAAAGTAAAATGTCAGTTTTATGATAACCTCTGTCAATTTCTTTGAAAGTAACACTAAATTATAATGGCAAATATTTTTAAACGTCAGAAATCAGTACTACCAAATTCCTAATGATATGCAATTAATAGTACGGGGTAATGTCAATTGATTTTGCAAAAACAAATCCCTAAATGTATAAAACCGAATATAAATTTGCACTTTTAGGTATTATGCCGTTGGGTACTAAGTGTCAAAAAGAACTATAGACCCGTGAAATACCACAACTGGCGGCACGCTTTGAACGTAGCCCAAACCATGTTCGCCATGTTTAAAACCGGTAAAATGGAACGATTCATGACGGAGTTGGAAATATTGGGACTTTTAGTGGCTTGCCTCTGCCACGACCTAGATCACAGGGGCACCAACAACGCCTTCCAGATGAAAACCGATTCGCCGCTAGCCGTTCTTTACTCCACCAGCACTATGGAGCACCACCACTTCGATCAATGTGTCATGATATTGAACACCGACAGCAATAATATTTTCCAAGTAGGTGGGTTTGTGTGTACTGAGACAAATAATCAATTGTAGCGCCACATGAACGCTCTTAAAGTTCCACCACTAAAGTATTGGAGATGATTCATAGATTTTGTCCGACGTACACAATTTTTTTCCTAGGCACTATCTCCGGAGGATTATAGGAAAGTAATGAAGATAGTCGAGAGTGCCATTCTCTCGACCGACTTAGCGATGTATTTTAAGAAAAAGACGAAGTTCTTGGAACTCGTGGAAGATGGGGAATTCGATTGGCAAAGTGACGAGAAGAAAGAACGTAAGTTTGTTTTGTTACCTCAGCGATTAGATGTGGAAAATCAAAATCAAACTAAAAGCTTAAAGAAGTTATTTTTCTTTAATTTTCCATTTTAATTTCTTTTGAAGTATTGTCTGGTATGATGATGACTGCTTGTGACGTCAGTGCAATAGCGAAACCGTGGGATGTACAACACAGAGTTGCTAAGATGGTGGCGGACGAATTCTTCGATCAGGGAGATTTGGAGAAGCTACAATTAAAAGAGCAACCCGTAGTAAGTACTTACAACCAAAATGACATTTAAAAACTATTATTTCTACAAAACGCATGTACACAACTTTAAAAAAAATCATTTTTAATTCACTTTCTACATACTAAAGGATTCCCGAAAACCACGTGACTACAAATGCAGCCAACTTAAATAACATCAGTTGGTAGCATTGCTTGTATTGCTAACTTGGATTTGCAGTTCTGAATTATAGAAATAAAAGTGTCAATGCAAATTTGAGGTTATCTCCATGTAACATCATAACTGGCCATGCACTATAGGCAGATTCTTGTTTGATAGAGATCTAAATTATTGCAGAAGCAGAGTACATATAGAATTTGTTAGCATCATGGAATAATTGTCGTTTTTACTGCTTCTTTTTTTCCTTAAACATATCCTTTCTCGATTCCCCAATATAAATATGATTTGATTGAAGGCCAAAATATATGTACACAACCTTGGAAATTTCATTTTGCGTGTTTACTTAAAGACCAAGATAATAACATATAATATGAAGCACTATGTATGCGGGTCCATCGAATTTGGGTAGAATAAAGATGGTGGTGGTAGAAGATTTATTATTTCAGGCCATGATGGATAGGGAGAGGAAGGACGAGTTGCCTCAGATGCAAGTGGGATTTATCGACGTGATATGTCTGCCCTTGTATAAGGTGTTATCGGAGACGTTTCCTTGGGTGAAGCCGCTGTACACCGGTACACTGGAAAATCGCCAACACTGGCAGGATCTGGCCGAGAAGGTCGAGATGGGTCTCACATGGATCGATCACGACACAATTGATAACCCCGTAGAGGCTTTTACAGGTAATGCGCTTTAGAAAATACGATTTTGCTACAAAAAGCATTTAGTGTTTTTTTTTGTACATATATCTTTTATATTATAACACAAGAATGCTAGAGAAAAGGTTATCATTTTACTAGCTGTACACCAGTTGTTTGTGATATTGCTACAAATTATTGTTTATTTTGTAATTTATGCATTGTGACGACATCTGTTGGCGACGTCGTACATTAAGTACGAATTAATGCGCATGTGCCGACAGAAAAGAATATAGTTTCTACTTGTATAACGCAGTTGTAAATAGTTTTTAAAATAAAAATAGTCACAAAAAGAAAAGTGTTTCAACGGGTGAAAATTTCCCCAACATTAGCATTTGCTAGCAAACCGGTTCAATAAAATTGGTTATGTAACAAAATTGTTTTACCGACAATAATGAGCAATTTAATATTAACACATTCTCTATATTCATAATTTTATCATCAAAATTCATTGAGGTTAGAAAAAAACAATTACGTCATAATTACTAACAAAATTAATCAATGTTGAAAATTCATTGTAATGATAAATCTCTACTCTCCAAAGTTGATAGTAACAAAATCTCTAGATCAGATCTGTGTCTTTTTTTGCAAAGTATTACATATTTATAAAGCTTTTCATTAAACACACTATCGGATCACTCCTCACTTCACCTCCACATGTGGATTCCTATCGTCAACCGCACGACTGAATGCTTTAATTGGTTCCACATCTATAACGAAACGCGTATGAAATGAAACAACAATTTACAATGTGAAGTTTCATTAACCAAAGAGAGCAAAAATGATTGAAGACAGCCGATTACGTACTCAACAAATCCCGAAAACCACGTGACTACAAATGTAGCCAACTTAAATAATATCAGTTGGTGACACTGCTCGTATTACTAACCTGAATTTGCAGTTCTGAATTATTGAAATAAACAGAAAATAGGTGACAAATACTAAATTAAATGATTTAATTATTTCTATTTTTGTTAGCCAATTTATACCCGCAGTGATTAAACGATTATTGAAGTTAGCTAGGTTAGAATACATAACACCTGTCATATTGCGTTTATATATGTATTATTTGCTCCGTATTTTATACGGCAAATTTGAGGTTATGTTCATCCAACATGCGTTATGGGTAGAATCTTCCTTGGTTTACCAAGGAAGATAAATAAACTGGTAAAATTTTTAATAAATACATATAACTAAAAATCATTTTGTATACTCCGTTTAGGTTAAAATGTTTTTGGAAGACCATAATAGGTTTATCTTGGAAGCTTATTTCCATGTTGGAGAAAGAAGTAGTGATGATTTTCGAAATAAATTCTTTTATATCTTGCTTCAATCAATTTCAAGAATCCTTTCCGAATGAAAATATAACCTGCAATAAATATAACCTATAAACGTCACGAATTAAATAAATGTTTTATGTATGGCAATGAATTTTGTAATGATCACAAGGATTATTTTTGCTCTCTTGTATAATTATGAAAATTAAATAAATTTACACCGATATTTGTTGCAACTCTTTATTATCAAACTGTAAAATACACATAGAAAAAGTACTTTAATTAGTGTGTACGTATATTTATAAAAAGAAGTATAAACGTCACCAAGATTTACGTAAATAAATAGCTAAATAACAGAGTTCAAGGAAAATTAATCTGTGATATCTATACATCTCTATGTGATGGCAAGTTTTGAAGATTCCGAAAAGAGAATCCAAACTGAATATGTTCATATATAATCTAATATTCTATTGAATCACATTGGTATCGTATAAAAAAATTCTGTATCTAGTGCTTTTATTTTACATATTGCACAAGTTATATAAAGCCAGGAGCAAAAATGAAAAAAACTCAACACTATTATGCATATTATCAGCCTTTTTAATTGCAGATCCCGAAGAGACAAAAAGCATAGAGCTAACTGTACATACATTTCATCCTACATCGCCTAATAACCAACATCTCCCCTCGCAGGCGCAGAAACCGAAGAGGAGACAAAAATACTGCTGTTTCTTGTGACACTTCTCACATCTATATTTCTCCTAACTTCTTTAACCCAGTATATATTTTTATATAGGAACAACTAAATGCTCACAATAATAAGTTATATGGATGGACAATCTGACACTATTACGGTTTAGTAGTTGGCACTTTTTACTATTGTAAAAAAATTTTAAAAAAATGAAGAGAATATAATCTAGAGAAAATAGTGACGCTTTTTAAACAAAAAGACATTTTAATTATATAGAATGTGATTGATTGTATATAATAACTCTGTATTTAAAAACAAAAATGGAAATGTTGTTAATAATACATTTAAGTGAAATTGTACATTGTAACAAAGTAATAACTATACTTGCAAGAAAATCAATAAGTAATGAAAAGACAAATACACAGTGATATTGTTGTTAGTAACTTTAGTTTTATTATTTGAAAACCTGTAGGAATTCCAAATAGAAAATGGGATCGTTTGTTTAAAGGTTGGTAAGAATGAATGGTGGAATATATCATCGTAATTGGAGTAAAAAAAAAATTCCTTGTCACATTGCACAAGTTTTGTATTAATGACAGCTCTACTAATACGAAACAAATATATGCCCTTTTTAAACTCCTGCATGAAAGAATTACATTAAAAAGGTAGCGTTTACTTCACAAAGAAAATCTTACTAGAGATAATTAAACAAAGCAAAACATACAATGTCATGGGAGAAGATAAAAAAGTAGAAAATAGTTGGCAGCATATTTTTTTTAAATTCCTATAATTCAAATAATATATTGGCAGCATGACGTTGACGAGGGCAGCACATTCCCACTTTGTTTCTTATACAAGTAATCTTAAAAAAAAGCTTCAGGACGTCAAAACTCAAACAACAAATATATTTGAATTATTTAAGATTTACATGTTTTTCATTAATTGCCTTTTTCTGATTAGTAACATTAATACACATATTAAATTATCGGAAAAAAACACATTTTACTTTTCCCGAGAAAAGGTCTAGATTACGCGAGTGTTTATTTTTTCAATATTTTTTATTTAAAGTGTAGACGATTTAAAAGGAAACAACTTTTAAAAGTAAAATAAGTGTGGCAGAGCTACAGGAGACTCAAAATTAAATAAAACACTTTTTATGGTATGGATACATCTTAATATAGGTATTTTTTGCATGGAAATGTTATTTATAATACCTTTTTTTGATGTTTTTAACATTTATATTTAATAATATGCGATTATATACTATTTTATACTTTCTATTTTCAATATTCCAATAGTGGTATGGTTGCGTCATGATGTATCACGACCATCACATTCTATGGTATTTGACTCTAATAAAAATAAAGAGTATAAAGTAATATATACCCACACAGCACAATTCAAATTTTCCGCTATTATTTTTAGCAACTTCAACATTAAGGCATGAAATTACTTACAATTTTATATTATCTTAGTAGGTATTTTAATATCTTTATGTTGAAGTTACTAAAAATAATTGCGGCAAATTTGAATCGTATATTATTAAATAAAAGTTAAATATAAAAGCTGAGGAGGCTCTTCAGTCATACCTATTGCCAACTAAAGCTATCCATTCAATATTTAAACTCTACGTATTCCGTCCAAGCATTAACATACAGCTGAAATCTGTCATTTTTATTATTATATTCGTAATACCTTTTTCTGTTAGACCTCTCAAGTGTAGATCAAACACGAATTGAAGTTTATTGGTAGAATTCAGGTCCCATACTTGTCGGACCTGGGAATTTCTCTATAGCAGGAGGACAATTAGACAAGCCCCTGATGATTATCAATCCAGATGAATTTTCCTTTCTGTAAATATTAGATCTTATATAAAACTAGATAATGGCAATCGGCTACGCTACTCTAAATTTAAATTAAAAGTATTAATAGTCAATAATAAATAGATAAATATACGTCCCGTCCCTAATAGATTAGAGAGAAGAATATGTACTAATCACCAGCAAGCTTATTGGAAGTACAAAAATATCTGAACTTTATTTTATCTATCTCTAAAAATGATATGAAATCATAATAAATAAATATAAATTTATTCACAAAATATATTAAAATTTCACAAGGATATACTATATATATATATTTTTCATCATAAGACCCCTTGATTTTCAAGAGACGACTCGTTTTAAAATTATACAACACAAAAAAGTAAATAACGATATATGTATAATAATAGTTACACCTAACGATAGTTCTTAAAGGTAATGTTAAATATCCTAATGTTAATGATATATGGGATAGTTACATAAAAAACTCCTGCGTGGAGTGTGACAATGTAAGTCATGCATTCGGAGGTCGATCAAGACAACTGATTTCGATAACGCGTAAGCCTCTCAGGCTAGGATCCGTTACGGTAAGTCCTCTCGGTTGATACACCCTTTCATTTTGTTCGGCTACGAATTTCGATACTTTCCGTAAACACTACAATAATGATCACAAATATTTAAGTAAAATTACATTGAAATGGTAGGAGGTAAAATAACCTTACTTTTTCGTAATGCGTTTCTTTACATATATATATTAAATAGGCAGTTAAACAAGCCAAACATCCTTCGCAATAAGCAGAACAGGAAGCCTTTTCAGCCTCGGCAAAATATTCATTTAGTCTATTTATCGTTAATTCAAAAGCTTGCCGTTCTATCTGCAAACAGATAACAGATTCAATAAATTTTACAGATAGTTCTATAGAGCATACCCTGCCGTCTAACTCCGAAGGAAATCTAGTTTGGAATTTTACAACAGTGCCTTCACTGTAGTCCCTTTGTATAAAAACTTTTAGACACTGTGATGGTGCCATTTGTTCCGTTTCACCAGTTCTAGCTCCGTTATTGTGATGATTACTCATTTTGTTCGCCCTTTCTTATTCTTAAATCGTATAAAAAGTATATAAAATGCAGCTATAGAGATCAAAACCTTTATCAACAAAATGCCATCTTGAATTGACTGTCAATTTGACAGCTCCCAAGAAAATTACTAAACATATTTAAAGTACTACCAATATTGAAATATATACATATTATTCGCTAGAAATTGTTATTTGAATGCTGTAAGTTACAAAATTATGATTTATATGCAACAATTAAAAATAAAAGTAATAAACACTAATGATTATATGAGTTACGGCCACATCTAGGAGTTGGTAGCGTAACCCACTCAAACAGATTCCCCATACCTTAGCTAGAAAAATTCAAATAGATATCTGTAATGCTAACTTTGGTTTTATCAAATATGGTGGCCAATGATTAGTTGCATGGGCTAAACGCAGATGTAGCCAAATTCATTTTTTAGGCGAAGATGGGCCCGATTATCGAATCTCGAGTGATGGTTGTCGCATGTGAAACGAGTCAAATGGCGAACGAAATGTTCGCTGTTGTATACGTGAATGTCAAATTCGTCGTATACGACAATCATCAAGAGAATCCGAGGCCAGCGGGCGGATTCTCGAAACTCGATTGATGATTGTCGTATACGACACTGTTGACCTTCACGTATACAACCGTGGATATTTTATTTGACATTTGGCTAGATTCGCATGCGACAATCATCAATCGAGATTCGAGAATCGGGCCGCAAGCGAATAACGACCACTACTAATATGTCGGTACTGTATATATTTGTTTTGTCGTGTGAAAGATGACTGCTGGCGACATCTGCGTTTAGCTCGTGGAAGTAACCCTTGACCATTCCAAAGTCTTTGTTAGGGATGTTGTTTACATATGAGAATATTACTCCGATACGTTTATGAATGTGTAACATACTGAGTTTGCTTAACATCATTACATGCCTACCAATCATATTTAGTACGGTTGAAATGGATGGGATTCCGTACTTGCGGTTTGAATAGTAATCCGATTATGAGCGGACTGGAATTAGAACAAATTTTGTTTTCAATTTACCTTTAGAGAATGAGTGGAAGACGGATTAAATTACATGCATTGAATACTATTCCAGTTAAAACATTATTTAATTAATTTAGAAATGTGGTGAAGGTAAAAATAAATGTAAATATGTTTAATCTAATCCGTTCTGTTTTGCTTTTAATTTTTAGAAATCAAATGATTTAATTAATGTTGATTCCGTCCTTTTCACAAGAGTTTCTAATAGAGGCATGCAGTAAATACATATTTTTATTCTAGAAACGTCTTTTGCTTTTCCCAACGAAAATCTAATTAATTTCCCGTGGTAAACCGAACGTCCTTCGTTGGATGGTGCCTAATAATCTAATTCTTCTTTTCGTCTTAATGTATACGTACAGGAGCAACGCCCAGCGCCCAGAGTTTTAGTCTGGTATTACTTTTCTTTCTTACATTTTCGTCTACATGAAGTGTGGCATTAGGCCGTTCCAGATCGACAGGTCTAACGAATTAAAGAAATTTCACGCTTCATTTTGTTTACTAGGCACGCACTTTGAACACTTCGATGGTGTTCCATACTTGTCAGATATGTTATTGATGTGAAAGCATGGTTGAGATTCTGTTAACGGTATCGTAAGTGGATTTTTTAGGTTAAATAATAATATAAGTTCCTACCGTCTACATTCGTGTATCCTGTCGGAAAATAGTAATTTTATTCTATCTAGTATACACCAAATACGTGTTATTTTTTGTTCGATTTTAAATTAGATAACCTAAAGCCATTTTCTTCTTGGGCATAGATATAAATGTGACTTACTTAGTATAGACAGTTTTCTTTAAATTAAATTTACCGCCTTACCATTTTTATCACGTCCAATTTCGGGCCAAATTTAATTGCTTTCTTTTCACGTTAGCCAACTTTGGCACGAGAAATGCCGAATACAGAAATACGACCCCTCAAATTGTTCTAATCATTAAAAAAATTGTAAAATAATTATAATTATTTTACATGTATCTGAAAAGAATTATAATTACATTTTGGAGGTATTATTTTTATGTTTGTCTAGATAATTTTTTGTAAACGAGTTAGTTTATAGTAGTTCGTGAACTCGAGGAAATTACCTTTGTGCTATTGGGAGTTTGTCGGAAATTAGCAATGACATAGCGAGGGATAACTGTGTCATAGATATCTAGTGCGATGATCTTTTACAGCAGCTTGCGCTGATTCCAAAATTCATTGTTATCGTATTAGGTTCGTGTGATATATCATCACGGTTAATTAAATACGCGCAGGTCTGCCACCGATACGATTTGGTATTTGAATTTTTTATTAGACTTTCCGTTAATATCCGAAGGTCAACCGGTAAAGACGGTCTCTGTTTTGTAGGGAGTAAGAGTCCAGCCAGCGATAATTAATGGGTATAAACAATGTTACTAAATCAAAGAATACTTTATTGTTTAATTACGTAAACGAAAAATAGCTAATAATAAAAAAAGAGAAGTTAAAATAATAGGTTAGAAAATTTATATCTCGTTTATATATGTCTGAATTAAAGAAATATGGACACGGTAAGTTGTTTTTATACAGCGATCGGTATAAAGTTCGCAACATACGTTTTTTTTTTAAATCATTATTGCAATATTGCAAAACTTTTTAGGGAATCGATTCAGTACATACAATAACCCCAAAAAAAGTTTTTCGCATATGTCATGTGATGCCATGGCGGAAAATTCAAAAACTATGAAACGTCAAAAAGTATAGTTATTAGATGACACGACATCCAAAAGAAATTTTTTTAAAACAATTGTTAAGAATTTAATTTTGATGTGCAAAGTTTTGAAAACATTAAAAAAATTAAAAGTCATTATTATTATTTTTTAAATAAATAACATATTTCGATTTTTTTATTTTTTGATATATAAAATAATTTTCTGAGGCATTGAACATGCTGAATTGATTCTCCAAAGTAAGTTTTTACAATATCCCAATAATAGTAAAAAAATCACGTACATTGCGAAGTTTATAGGTGTCATATTAAGAGCGATTATGCAATCGCGGTCATATGATTGTAACAGGTTTGTTCCAGTGTTATACATACGTATTTAAATACTTTATTTTTAATAAAAAGTATGTATATAGATTAAATGTCATATGTCAAATTTGACGTATAAATATTAATATTGCAAGATAAAATTGAATAATAAATATATAAATTAAAATATAATTGTTAATATAAATGGATTCATAAGCATCTAGCTCGCGCGTCCAATGTTACCGATTTCATTAGTTTTAAATTATCTATATTTATATTATATCCCGTTTTTGCCATATGTTCCGCGAGGCCATCAGACATATCAGCCCACCCATGTCGGTAGTGTGAAATATGTTCCGTGTATTTAGTTTCTATAGACCTCTTTGTCTGTCCAATGTAGACTTTCTCACAATCTCCACATGCAATTATATAAATACCTGACTTTTGTTTAATTTTCGGTTTGTCTTTCGGGTTTCCTAAAAGGTTACGAAGTGTGTTGGACGATTTATAAAACCGATTTTCATATTTTCGTCTCTTACGGCTCGGCTAATTCCTTTAGTTATTTTATGAAAAGGCAATATTAAGAACTTATTTTTGTCGCGTGGTTCTATCGGAGTAAGCGTTGTAGAGTTTCTGAGGTGTTGTCTATATTGAACCTTCTTCACGACGCGATCAACATCTACAGATAAGTAACCATTGTGTTTTGCAATGTCTTTAATGTATTTTAATTCTCTTTCGAATCTGTTTTGACTTAACGGACATCTTATGTTGTTGACAGTGGTTTGAATCTGCCGTTATGAATCTATCTGTGTTGGTTTCTTTTCTGTATATGTCTATTTCAAATTTTCTGTTATTCTTCATTACTAAACTATCTAAGAAAGGTAGACGATTGTTCACCTCTTTTTCCGCTGTGAATTTAATCGAATCAATATTTTATTTAAGGCAGCCGACATGCATTGTGATTAACTTTAAACTATTATTGAACTGATAAAGATAAAATTCTTATAAAAATTATATGAATCATGACTCTTTATATATTGCACAGAATAGCATTACAATGTTATGCATCTGTTGGTTCGTAGTAATACTTTAGTACGTTGTGAAAGGGAGATATTTAATTCCGCACAAACTAATTATTAAGCAAAAAAGTACGGTTTCTCTTCTTAATTATCGTTTGTTTTATTTTTATCCCAATACTTTCCCTGATTTATCATACTACTAATAGGTAAGACAATTTACAAAAGCAAAAACTGAGCTAAAACTTTTTTCATCTGAAAGTTACTCCTATTAATGTCTAAACAAGTAGGAGAAATTCCACATTAATTCTATATAATATATGCGTATGTTTATTTTTTGCATCTATTGAACTACTTTTAATCTTGGTTACCAATGTTTCTGTTACTTTGTTATCACTAAAATGTAACGAATTCCTTTTCTTTGTAAAGATTGTTTTAGTGCAATGTTTGTTATCTAGTAATTACAATGATATATCTATGATTTCCTTGGTTCCTTAGGTTTTCTGGTATACTTATATACATACATATAGAAATCATTGTGTATGTAGCGCAGAGAAACTAGTATTTCGTTTTAAAGTACGTATTTATATATTTAACTAGGGTTAATTGACAAATCAAAATAATACATAAAGGATAAATTATTAGCTATAAAAGTATAAAAAGAAGTCTAAGCTATGTATAAAAAAATATTACCCATTTAAGTGCCCATTGATTATAATTGCCCACAAAACCTATGTTCAAACAAGTTAAGTTTTTTCTCTTATGCATTTACATTTTGCTCAGCATTTTAATTAAGTAAAGTATAGAGCACGTCCCAAATTAGGTGCCTCTATAACATTTTCTTCCGTAATACCTTTTTTATGTTATTAAAACTGATTGATTGCCATGGACATGTGAAATTGAGGTCTGGCTGCTTTAGGATAAGGTGAACGAAATTGTGTGACCTACTTGTCTAATTATATTTAATGTATATTAAAATAACGTAATAACAACAAGTAAAACAACCAAACGAAAAACATGAATGAGCTATTCAATTTGGAAGATTCCTCCACACTATACCGTACGAGCGAGTCAGTTATAGTCGCCTAGGGTAATCGGAATTTTTCGGAAATGCGAGAGCGAGGCCGGGCTTGCTGCGCTTGTAGGAGATCTAACAAGTATGCTATAGTTCTCGCAACGAAACAGCAGACTTTGACAGCGATAATGTTGAAATCATACCAGAACAACCACACATAACTTCACATTCAGCAAATGTATAGTAATGTAAAATCTACTGACATTTCGTCTGTACACGGTTTCTTCAATGAAAGCGTTGCTAGTTGCATCGGTAAGGTAAGTTGTAAACGCACCTACTTAACATTTGTCAATTTGACGTTCTATTTAGTGTTGATTGTTTTCGTATTTTTTAACCATAACCTATCTATCACCTGTCAAATCATATGATACGTTTTGTAACGCTGTGATGAAACGACGTAATGTCAAAACTTAGTTGTTTAGTTGAGAGAACTATGGTACATCAGTTGCGTCTTGGTCACAGAGTACAGTGCAAGCCGATTCATATAGTTACGAATTTAACTTGCGGACATACACTTGGCTTCGATAAAATTCAAACAACACTCACTGCCTAATGCCGTAAATTCGGTTTATTAATCAAGCACTAAAATCAAATATACACACAAAGTAATTCATACAATAATTCAATAACGCCATGCACTATTTCCCAAATCACGTCGAATTTTACACAAACACAGATAATCTTGTTTACTAACTTATTTACACGGCTCCTTATAGAATCAAACTTCGATCGCGAAAATTCTATTTCTGGAATATTTTGAGGCGAAAAAGAACTTCTGGAAATTGGAATAATTCTAATTGGAGCAAGCGAGTAGTTTCTAAGTTCAAATAGCCAATCGAGGCGCGCCTTTTCAATTTAAACTAGCAGCTTTATACATTTGCCACTAGATGTCGCGACGATACTGGAGATATCCCGTGACAATATTTAGTACATTATTAATTTTTTTTTTGATAGATATTAATTTTATAATTGAGTATGGATGTTTTTTCGATTGAAGAAAAAAAATGTTATAAAATGTCAACATCGTGATTCATCTATTCGACAAATTATATATTCTTTTCAAATGCACTTTGAAAAATTAATTGCATCTGAAACAAAGCGTCGTATAATGAATTACTTTGAAACTCATGGAAGTATGGAAAGCTTGGTTAACTTGATGTATTGATCGGCTTTTATATTATTAAAATTATTTTTTGCTAACAGAACCTCCAAATATTTCAGGGCTTCCGGAATCGGTACAGAAGGAAATAATGAACCTTCAAATGAAACTAAAGTCTCACCGCCTCTTAATCTATAATTTCTGATTTTGTTTACAATCACTAACGAATTTACCACCGAAGATCTCTATGGTTAGGCGGGTAAGTTTTTAAATCCCTTTACTATAACTATTTCGACATCAAGTAAGTCGGTGAGTTAATACCAGACACAATTGGATTCATCGAGTTACCTGGTTTGTGAATTTTAGGTAACAGTGCATTCCAAATATTTTACTAGCTAAGAAATATTTAATCTAAGTTTAAGGGCTAAAGTTACTAATTCTGGACAATTTTTAAGAACTTCCTTTGTTCGACGAATCATTTTTGGAATTGGGTTTCTGTTTAATTGTACATAAAGACGATGAGGAACTTCCAAAACAACATATCAAATGCACCTCCAGGTATAGAACTTATTTACGAAGTGAAAAAGATAATCAAGAGCATACCACTTGCGAGAACCCCTGGGGTATAAACAAAAATCTCAAGTTTCTTAGCTATTCGGACGAGTTAATTGCACATTGCACAATACACGTATACTGTATTGACAAGAAATTATCCTGGTTGGCGAACAAAATCAACAAGCGTTGTCGCTTAGTTCAGTGCGTATATTGCTGTATTGTGGGCAGCCGACAGCAGTATGATCTAAGTATGTAACGGTACTGTACATGTCATATTGACAATATACGTTTCATTTATGCAATTGACGTTTTGTTAAAGCAGTTTCGACAGAAATCTTTGTTTTATAGTTGAATTTTTTAATTTGATTTAGTTTGCTTCAGAATTTTATTTTTATTCTCTCATTGTTTACTTTGTGCAAGCATGCTCTTTTTTACTATGGAGAACAATGTACAGATGATCAAAGGGTATTGTTCTGGTGGTACTGCGGAAGGTGTAGTCGGTCGCTCCATATTTCATTTCGAAAATCGACCCTCTCCCTTTATTTAGACGGTGTCAGATAGTATACATGAATTTGAAAATACGAGATGCGTTACAAATTGTAGAATGCCTGCATGATATCTCACGTACGACTTGGCAACATTCAATAAGCAATACATGGTTAGCCCGTTCCCGGATAATTTCTTGTGAATGCAGTATATCATCTATCTATGCGAAGTTCAACACACAGATATCGATTGGCAAAAATCAATAGTCCAGTCACGTTGGGAGGATAATAACCCCAAGTAACATAATAGAAAATTGCGTAAACGAAGAGACGAAAGGAAAATATGTATCGTAAAAGAGCAGAGACATTTTACGCCCTTTTGTTCCTTTCAAGTAATCTTGAAAGCATTTGTTGGCGCGGTAAGCCTTTGGAGGGTGTATTGGATTTCTATTTAGAGAACGAACGGGTTTAGAACAGACAAAACTACAGTCTGTACGACCAAAGTTATATTCAAAAATAAGTAATGCTGTTACAATCCGCTGTCTCCTATAGGAGATTGTAACAGCAAAGTTGAAAGAGAAAGCCTGACTATAATGAGAAAATCATTTTATCTTATACTTATCTTACTTATTCACTGGTAATCAGATGAAGAACATATCCAGGTTTTACTTCAGCCAGAGATACTAAATCTAACACTTTTTTTCCCTTTTCTAGTTTCTACACTGAGAGAAAAAGATGTGTTGGATTAACAAAAATTTTGTTAATTTAACCAAAATTTTTGGTTAAATACAGTCAAACGAATTTGTGTGTTAAATTAACCAAACGCCTTTTGTTGACAAATTTAGGTTAATGTAAGGTTGATTTAAACAAACACGTTTGTTATGTTGAATTTTTTTTTGGTTGTACTTACAAAACGGTTTGGGTACTACAACCAAACCAGAGGGTTGATTTAACAATCTCGAATCATTGATCCAACATTTGTTTTTCTTTCATTAGACATTCTATTTTCGTTAAGTTAACAAAATGAAATTGTTGGTTTAACA
>JARFOC010000046.1:176845-214501 GCA_031763485.1 Osmoderma eremita
AAAGGAAAAGATATAATGTCAAGCGTAGCACTCCGAGAACAATCCTGTTCTTAGAACGCCACTATCAAACATTAATTGGACAATTAAGTAAGTAGTTTGACTTAACATTCCCTTATTCACAAATCTACTTCGCCCACAATTTGTTGTGTGGTATGACCGAGCTCCTGATGTGTACTACCCTTGTTTCCAAAGATATGTTTCTTGGCGTTGATTTTTATTCGTTATTAAACCCCGAATGAGATGATTATTAACAAGAGCTTACCAGATACTCCGACTTATGTATGATGGAGACCAAAGTTAAAGATAAGTAAAGTGCATAATTCACAAGCACAAACATTTTTCTTTGTATATTCATTAACATTTTTTAACCGAGATACTAAAGAACTCTGGCTTCTGAAAGCGTAAACCTTATCTCCCAGTCTATTTTGTAATATGACTGATATACGATAGATAATTCTTATTTCTATTAGCTTACTACAAACGTATCCTGCATAATACAGATTATATGTAGGTAGGTATTATCAAAAGAGTATAAATATTTCTTAATCAAAATGCTTCCTCAGAACATAAAATTTGCAACTCAATATATTAAGGTGTGTATATTATTATTAAATGTGTTTTCCCCTTCAAGTTTTTATTACTTGCTTCTATTTCGATGCGATCTTCGGATTTCATAGAATCCCGAAGAACACATGATGATTTCTGCAATTTAAAGTAGATATGCGAATTCAGAGGCTTGGCGTATAGCGGGTATCTTTTCTCTCGTTCGACTGCCCGGCTATATTTTTCTCCTAGTGTACATTAAATGTTTTAAAGTTACTAGCAGTGGCTAAAGTGCTAACGAATAGTTTGCTGAACTACCTGTATTATATGTTAAACAAAAAGCTTTCACTTTTCAAATGTTTTTGTTTAAAATTTCCAGTAAACATGCAGTTTTCATAAATTGCCTTTAGGTGAAATTTTATTAAATTCTTTGGGTTCTTAACGCCTTTCCTCTTAAGAAAATAATATTAATTTATTTGTTATTTGCAAACAGTATTAGTTAATGAAAAACGGCACAATTACCTCCTTGTTTCTCGTATTTTAGTAATAATGCAGTACTTATCATAAAATGAGTGCCAACTATTTGAACGGACTGTATACGGCCTACCACACAAGCACTCGTGAATTTCCAACTCCCAAGACTATTCGCAACGACGACCACTTACATGCGAACTGAACATGCGACCTAATGGGATGCCGTAATAAGTACCTTTGTATTTATTTTACATAACGGAGGTACATTTAAGTAATCGACTCAATAACGTTAGAACATAAACATTGTAATTTTATAATAATATCACCTAAAGAAGATTACGAGAAAACCAACGCTTTTCCTATGATTCTGTTTCGTAAGAATCTAAAATATATCTACTACAAGCGTCGAAGGAAACCTTTCTTATTTAATTTATTCTTACAATCAAGCGATAAATATCTAAATTAATTAAATATATGTAATCTCAAAACGAATTCGACGATAAATTCACTCGAAACTAGCAGCTATATATATTTTCCTATCGAAGACTGGGAAAAAGTACAGGAAATTGATTTTTTTATAGCAATCAGACGAACATAATGATAATAACGACAATAAATGGCTTTATTAACGCTAGGAAGCTAATCAATTATATTTATGTTGCTGCAATAAACTTTATACTGAACGGGACGCGCATAGAGGCGATACATAGGTGTTTTTATAACTGTTATTCTTGATTAATGTCAGACACAATATTCGTGGTATTTAAGAAATACAACATTCCTCCTAGACCGTGTAGTTATGTTAATTATTTTTTAAATGTGATCCGTCGCGGTTTGGCAATTGTGTGAAATTTATGTTATGGTTTCCCCTATTTTTTTTAAAATGTGTGCTCGAAGTGTAAACGTTTGACGTAAACCCGTAAATTTTAAAAAATCCAACT
The DNA here is from genome assembly GCA_031763485.1 of Osmoderma eremita. Lineage (NCBI taxonomy): Eukaryota > Metazoa > Arthropoda > Insecta > Coleoptera > Scarabaeidae > Osmoderma > Osmoderma eremita. The sequence goes on from JARFOC010000046.1 coordinate 178,804, forward strand.
TCCAAATCTTTATAGCCATTAATTTTTAAACAAGTAAGTGGAAGTATTTCCTAACCTTTATACGCATTTTGGAAGACGATATTGATTGGTTTTGATTATCTAAACTTTTTATTTTTACCACTACATTTCACGCTCACTAAATCTTTTCTTATGTCTACCGAGAAATTTTCTTTTCTCTATTTACACATGCAGTCCCGGGACTTACTTTTCCCTGGACTTAGGACAATTGGAACTTCATCGTCCGACTGTCAATATTTATTCTATTTTTTAATCCATTTAGATACGTTAGGCTAATTGTCAGATAGACTGCAATTTGTTGAAGTAGTTATTTTAAATACAAACACCAAGCGTCGATTCGGATCTTAATGCCAAAATGTGCAAGCATTCTTCATTGCTCAGTTTTGGGTCCTGTATTGTTTTCATTATTTCTTATTGATCTCTTTATGTGACCATAATGTTGCATGTTACGTTGACGATATAACGTTGCTCAATGTTGGTACTGAGCAAGGAAGTGCACTTACAGCTGAGTCCATGTTGCACAAGACGGTGTTGTGCTAAATACTTGCGAAATACATTATTTTTCATACTCTGCAGAAAAGGATTGGAGTGTATCAAGATTTGCGCTTAAACAATAATACTGTGCTTAATACTAACACCGCAAGATTGGTAGGAGTTACGTTTCGTTCCAACTTAACATGGGGGAATCATGGTAATAACTTAATCTCGAAATTAAGTAGTATCAGTTTTAAACTGCGACAACTTCAACATTCTGTGAGTGTACAGTCACTACGAACTGTTTACTATGCTGAGTTTCAATCACAGTTACTTTATGGAATGCTCATGTGCGGACCTAGCTCCCTTGCAATTGGGGTGCTACTTAAGCAAAAAGCAGCTGTAAGATGTAGTAATGGGATTATCCAAATGACATCCGGCCATGCTTACTATATTTCTAGCAAGAAAATAACGATGTTTGAATTATTCATATTGAAATTTAGCTATTACATACATAGAAGAGAATGAAACTTATTGAGGACCACAACAATCAGTATCAGTATAATGTTAGAGATCAGAACACTTTAGGAAACATAATCTGCAACTCACTGCTAATAGTGTTGATGTATTAGGTGTGAAAATTTACAATAGTTTTCCTGATGCTTGGAAATCTTTGAATAATAAGAAATTCAAGAAGATTTGTAAAGCATGGCTATTTTTATTCGGTTTCTGAATTCTTCAATTGTGAATAGATATACATTGTCTGTCACCGTTTATATGTTTTGTTTAATTTTGTAGCACATTGTATGAAGATTTAAGAAGCTTTGAAATAGTTATTTGTGTTTATTACTATAGTATTACCAATTTTCTATTTAGTATTGACCTACTTCATCTGTATGCAGCCATGAAATTTATGACGCAGAATTAGAAGGATCATCAATCCAAGAGCAACAAAAATCAGGAAAGTAAGAACGGCTTTGGTGGAGGAACACGTAAAGGAAGATGTGGATGTAGAAGAAGTGAGATGTGTACATTTTTGTTCCTTGAATGTTACCCTTGAACCAAGATATTACTTTATAGACTTGAAGTAAACTTCGATTCAGCTCACAATACATAATTTCCATATAATTTCAATCTGTCTCTCCATAAAAAAATTATTAAGAATAATTCATATACTTTAAAGTTTAATAATGTTTTTTTTTTCCAGTAATAAACCCTATTAAGGTGTACGTGAATGACTGCAATATACCGCGTATTTCTCCTCTTATTGCGTACATTAAACCGACCGGGTAAAGGCTAAAACGTGTAATTTTGTCCTTTAACAAGAGATAATTACAAAATGAAACCGCATAATATGTTTGTCTTACAAATAAGCGTAGTCTAAAGCCTTTAAGTAGGGGCACCTATTCGTCGGTGCTACCACACGCGGTACGCTTTTAATATCGGCTTCAAGATCGGCTGTACGCGAAGAGATTCAAGGGCGCGTTTAAATCAAAAACACAAATGAGTATTTAATTGTCGCAGCCGCGTTTCATTTACATCGCGCGCATATATGTATGTATGTGATATCAACATATAAACTGGTTTCTGATCAAAACGAAACCCAATAATTAGACTTCTGTAACGGATATGATTACACACACTCGCATAGGAAATCGTATTATTTATAACACGTTCTGGATGTTTACACTCTTCATCTCTCTGTATGGCCGGGCTGTTTTGATGAAATTTTATTATGAATGTCTATCCGGCGTTGCGACAATTATTTCTTCTTTTTTTTTTAATAATAATCCCGCGCCGCAGTTAATAGCAACGGTTATAATTATAAAGCTATTTGCTCACCATTACTGGTCAACTCGCTATGTAGCCGATTAATGTGGACTGATGATGAACGCCTGGTTATTTAAAAATTCGTTCCACTCACCTCCTAGAACATAGAAAAACGTATAAAAATTATAAACGGCGCAGCGGAATTTGGTAAATAATAATAACACACAATAGGATATCGTTAGATAACATGATAATGATGAAGATTTATTTTTTTATTTTTTATTTTTTGTATGATGCATTGACAATTTTTCAAATGGATACCATTCATGTTCATGAACAATAGTGTTAAACAATTTTCCTAAGCAAAAAACTTATTATATTTACTACATTAATATTACAATAAACACACTGTTCGGATTACTCCTCCCGCACAAAGCATTAATTAATTCGGGACGACACATGTAGGCTGTAGACCCCTGGGAATCAAAACAACAATATTTTCTTCCAATAGAAAGTTTCAGATATTTTTTAGTCATAGCATTAATGAAATATTACAAATATCAAAACTACAGCATACATACACCTACTCAGGAAGCAAAGGGAAGGGTAAGTAGGGTAGAGATAGGGGGTTTGTCTCTAGTAGTAATCTCTAGTAGTTATAAAAATGTATTGAGAGTGGAATAAAAACTTTAGCTGACAAGAGCACTAATACATTGGAAAACAGAAGAACGGGAAGACCCACATAAACATGAGAAGAAGGAGTTTGACAGGTGACGAAAGACACAGCGATGGAAGAGGAGGGGATGAAATAGAAAGCCTTGGAGGTTGAAATGCGAGGTGTGCTGGAGACTGTAGGACCTCTGCAGCCTCTAATATATGTAACCTTCTATCAGAAGGTTTTACATATTTTTTTGGTCATGGCATTGATCAAAAACGATATTGATTACACAAAAAATATCTCGAGTCTTAGCTGTGAGGTTGGGCACCTCCACTTCATGTATGTGTATTTAGAATGAAAAGACAATTAGAACCTATCTTCTGTGGTCTTATATTCCTTGCATAAAGATAACAGATTTTTGCGAAGCAATCTTCAATTTGTTAAATGAAAATTTAGCAATTTTGGATAAAATAGTTTTTACTGATGAAGCTACATTTATCCTTCTTTTGTTTGTCTTAATTAAGCATTAGAATAATATAATTTCTTCATTCAACGTTGAAATTTTGCACTTTCTTTATTAAAAACATAACCTAATTCTATTATATCGTAATTAATTTTAATATCTATCTTTGCTAACCATATCTAGCAACCATACATTGGCCTTTGTTGGTTTATACTTCTTGCTAAGAGAGACCTACCCCCAAGTAAATTTCGTAGTTCAGTATTAGGAAGATTCTTTCTTTCATTATTTGTACATCATGTCAATAACATTATAACCAAAGACGTATCATTTTGTTTAAATAACCTCAGTAAATATTTGTATATTTGTCCCTCAGTTTATACGGATACTTACTCAACCAAAAAAAAACATTTATTGCATATACAAAAAAGTACAGGAACGTTTCTTATTGTAAAGGGGAGAGGAGATGTCTTGAAGGGAGTTTTACTGCGGACTCTACACGCACTCTGTATTTGAGGGCAACCCTATGATTTCGTCATTAGAAATAGGGACAGTATTGAACACGCAGCAGACCAAATTGATTTGGAAACGTGCTACCCTAGGCATCGATGCGCCCGGGCGATCGTCAATCTTCCTGTGCGATTGTAATAAATACATTTTGCAAATCGAAGTGACAACGTATCGAATTCTCGTTCGCTTCCACTACGTATCGGTTCCGTTCGACGTCGATGGGGTTGTTTTTAATCGGTTTTCATTTAACGGAGGGGCACACATTGGTACTCGCATCAGACATTAGAATTCCCTTCCTTCGTTTTCGTCTCTTTCGGCCGCACTAACTAATGTCGTTAAGGGGTTGCAGATCAGACGCCCACCGCCGTTGTTCAATAATGCCGACGTACCGTTCGGTGGCGTAGTAAATGCCATTGGGCTCCATTCGTCAAGGAAAAAGGGATTTACATTTTCAGTCAGTTAGGAACGGGTATTGTTTGATTGGAATTGCCTTCGCATATGTGACGTACGTACATGTGTACATGCATAGATATATACATTATATATTTACGTAGGTCTATTAAAATGTAAACCTTTTTCCGATTGTAAAAGTCGAAACGGTTCGAATAAATTAAAGGCCGTTTTTATAATGCAATTTTACGCTATTATCGTGTTAGTATTGTTAAGAAATGGTTACAAGCTATAGGAATACAATGAATTTACATTAAGGAATTAAATGGTTAAAGTATCCGAACTCTCTTTATCAAAATTGAAAAAACTGGGCATTATTCATAATGACAATTATTTCATTGGGTAACTAAAATTTCCTCAACTCTTTTGTGTTTCCTTTTTTTGGTAAAGGTGGTTATATTTATAATTTAGGCTTAAGCTATGAAAATGGTGATATAAATGTTATCGTTTTCGGGGAAAACGTTCGTTGAAACTAATGTTCCTCACCATATTTTAATAAATGATACACTAAATGTATAACCATGTTTCATCGCCTAATTGACTTTTTAATGCAATATAGCACGGGCAATACAAATTATTTTAAGTATTACATCAACATTATAACATTCAATTACGTATGTACCCATATAACACCTTCTCTTCACTGAAGTTTTTAAAAATATAAAGCCTTATTTATATTGCGCAGTTTATAAGTACAGCTATAGATATAGATAACAGACAATTGATCATGCGTTATTAATAAAAAAGCTGGCATATTTTGGTTTTACTGATGGGTTGATGAAGCTCATCGAGTCTTATCTTGAGAATATATACAACTATGTCAGTTACAACGGTTATTCTTCCGGGATGTTTAAAGTCTGTACTGGTGTACCACAAGGCCCCAACCTAGGTCCTGTTTAATATCTTCGTTAATGATTTGTTATTATCGCTGAACTATGACGTTCTGGCATATGCAGATGACCTAAAACTCTACAGAATCGTTAACAGCTATGTCGACACTCGCACTCTGCAAGACAGCCTCACTTTTGTGCATAATTAGTGTGTGGGAAATTGTTTAAAACTCAATACTGAGAAATGCTTCATTGTGTCATATGCTAAATCTAAGGATCTTCGCTAACTATACCATTAATAACGTAAGGTTATCACGAAATGAGATTATGGACCTGAGTGTAATGTCTGGCAGTCAACTCAATTTTACACTTTACTTTCAGTTTGTAGTGAAGCTAATAGACTGTTGGGTTTTCTGATTAGGTCATGCCGTGGTTTCACTAATATAGCGTCACTGAAGGTGGTATACTATGCATTGGTGAGGGGTAAGATGTAGTATGCCTCAGTAGTGTGGTACCCTATCTTTACTACCTGAATCCAACATTGGAGCGGGTACAAAAAAGATTTCTCAAAGATTTGTCTTTTAAGTTGGATGGTATTTACTCTCCAAGAGGTTCAGACTATTGTCATCTGTTACAAAGACATAGCGTTACATCATTAGCTACTCGCAGGTACAGATATAGTGCGGGCTATCTGCTTAATGTTTTAAATAATAAAATCGATTGCCCGTACCTGCCATCATTGTGCCGGAATATAATATTCGATCCGTAGAAACCTTCCATCCACCGAGATTTAAAACAAGTGTACTACGCAAAGGGCCAGTATCACATATGGTACGAAATATTAACAATTTCTATCCTGATCCTTTCCTCTAGGTTGCTTTTATGTTTATGCTTAATTATTTTTTTGATTTCAAATATACTAAACTTGTTATTTCATTATTTGTACTGCTTTTAAGATTGTTTCAATTTTGTAATATGTTATCCTGTAAATAGTTATTGTACTATTGGATAATAAGGTATATTATTATCATTATTATTATATGAAAAGTTAAAACAACCTATTACTACGTATATTTATAGAAAGCTTGAGAATCAATGATAACGGTTCCTACCTATGTATATAATATCTTTTAGTGCGATATGGTTGAACCAATTAACATTATAAGACTGAAGAAGTACAAGTGAAACTGCAAATAAATTATATATACAGTGACCGGCATGCAGTTTGAAACATATGGGATTTTTTACTATTAAGATTTTGTAAAAACTTTTTTGGGGATCGATTCAGCATGTCTACTAACTCAAAAATTTATGTTGGAATATATATGAAGGGCTAACGTGAAACATGTTTGAAAAGAACTAGCAAGGTGACAGTGGCATCATACTTAAATTCATAATTAAAGGCGTCGAATAAATATTAAATAATTAAATAAACAAGAAAAACATGTAATGGCAGTCACGTTTCATCTTCATGGGTCTTCATCTGATCCTTTTGAAGTATAAGAATACTATAATAGTAATACTCAATTACTATAAGTTGCTTATATGATTACTCTGTAGAAATTTAGGTAGATGTATACTGAGAGATAAATGAATAAATAAATTATATATGGTTATTCCATAATGTAGAAACTGCATAGAAGTCGTCATAAAAATAAAAATTGTATGTTACGTATGCACATTCAAAAATAATACAATAACACAAAAAATATAAAAACAGCACTAACAAAACCCATATTGTATATATACAACACTCAAGCTGTGATTAAAATGTTATTGGCTGTATAAAATGCTTTACTGGCTAAATATGGTTTTAATTCTTTTTTTTTAATGTAGCTAAAGGCATTCGTTTCAATGGCTGCGGCAAATGATCAAATATTTTAAAACATTGCCATACGTTTGGCTTCGCACCCCTTGAAAAATGAGTTTTGGGTGGCAGCCCACGCTCATCATCGAGTTCATATTCTTTGAAGATTTTGATGTAGTAATTCCTTACATAAAGTCCTGACACTAATATGTAATTATATGGTAAGGCAAGTATCTGAGCGTCTCCAAATATTGGTTGCCAGGAGTCCTTCCTGCACAACTGGAACACTACTCTAACACAGGGCTTTTGTAAGACAAAGAATCTGTTCATATTAAGAGCACCCTCCCAGAACATCACACCATACTGTAGTAGAGAATGGGCACACGAGTAGTAAACACTTATCGCGGTCTCCACGCTTACATGTCACGAAATCACCCTTAAGGTATAACAAAAGCCTTTCAACTTTTTTGCAAGTTCTTCAGTATGGGGTCTCCACGATGAAGAACTATCCAACGTAATAGCGACCATGACCCACACAGGTAAGTAATTTGTTATTATGAGTAATTCTTAATTTTTCTGAGAATATAGCTTTGTTCACACAACAATTGGCAATCGTTGGAAACGGTCAGGGGCATGCGCACTTTAAAATTAATTTTCAAAAATGTTCTTTGTTGCACACTAATTTTAAAGCTCGCATGCCTCTGACCATTTCCAACGATTGCCAATCGTTGTGTGAACAAACCTTATGTTAAGAGGTAGAATGTGTGTTTTCATAGTGTCTGACTTAAGATTATTACTATTGAACCATTTTCCTATGCATTTTAAATTTTGTTCGATCTTACTTTTTACTTTTTCACAAGTCCGCTCATGAACAAACTAAATCAAAATTGGGAAATAACTCGGAATGCGTATTTCGGCAACTTATCTAAGTTCAAGTTACTCATTGAAGTGATTGATTTCGTTTTACCATTTCAAGCAAGAGTCTATTACTATCCTACACTGAGAGATAATAAAAATATTCCTTAAAATCACAGTCTAGTGTTGGCATATAGAGGTGCAGTTATTCGACATAATAATCGGCCTGTGACTTGGTATCGACATTATCATACATTTTGAATGTTTCTCCATTTCCGGCAATAAAAAAAACTAATTTGTGATTTATTACGAATTAATTGGGACGTCTCCCATTAACGTCCCGTAACCGAAAATATTTCTGCCTACCCCAATAATATTTCCAGATACGTAGTTTCACGTTCGACGCAAATAGAATTCCATTTGTTCACGTATTCCCCAATTTGTTAGCTAATGTTTCAACTTCAACGTCCTCAATCTTGTGCGCCTATGTTTGTGTGAAAAACCGACGAAACCGTTAACATTTCGGCGATGAAAATCTTCGTGTTTACTACCGCCGCCCGCTAACTGGTAATAGGATTGTTCCTCGGGATTATATTTTAATCAAAATCAATGGGAACGAATAGAATAAGGTTTGCGTGCCGTCGACGCACTGCTATTCAGTTTTGTCAATAAAGACACACACTCACGATTCGGAGCGGTTCATTTATTTTTAAGATCGATTCGCAGTCGCAAATGTCCTAATAAAGAGTTCTTCGTTCCCGTCCTTATTCGGTCGACGACAGCGGCGAATTTTAGAAAATTGCTTTGGAAACACCCCGACGTTCTGGACGTTGCATAACGCCAGCAGCGGCTCGAGTTTTTGCAAATAACGATCGGAAATTTGGTGTGTTTAGTGCATTGGTGCATAGTACTCCGCTGATAGCCGCTCTATCAATCAAGTGCAGTATGACTCTTGTTTCGAGGGAAGGTCCATTGTCTTTCTCATAACATTTAATTGCATGATCGTTATTTTTTATGGTTTTTTATAATGGATTTGCTTCGTTCTGAGAAGTCAACTTTGGAGTGCCCCGTGATTCTCGCTTAGGACCTATGCTGTTTTTGCTGTTCATAAACGATAGCTCACCTGAGCTGCATCAGTCATCTCTGGACTTCACAAATTCGCTCGATACTTTTAGATTCCAGTCCAGCTTACTGACTGACATGACTCATTGTTTCTTGCTGAATAAGTTGAATTGGGTCTGAATATCCGTAAATGCGAAGTTCTTTATTTTGACAAATAAATATCTATTATTATTAAATATATATTATTATTTTCATGACCACATTCAATCAGTAAATAAATTGACAAGGTATTATATCAAGTAATTGAAACCAAATTAATTTAGAACTATAATTGCGTTTGCTTTTGACATTCGATTAAATTCAAATTTCAAATTTCAATTTCAAAGTAAAAGTACTTCCAATAACTGCGGGTTGTTTCCGGGGTCCAGAACCACCAATTGGCATATCAATTTCGATAGCCAAACGACAAATTTGGTTCTGGATAAAACAGAAAGTACTCCAATTTTGGAGCATGGTTTGGTACATGCGAAGGAGTTCATTTCATCCATTCATGTCAAAATCGGAGAATTACTAAAACTTGATCGTAAAAGGATCAAAGTAATCACTTCTGTCTTTACATGTCACCGCAAACTCAGGAAACACCTACACAGAATCGGATTATCGGAAGAAACCGAATGCCCACTGTGCATTGAGGATGAAGAAACAGTAGAGCACGCTATGTGCCACTGCCCGGCGGCCACCCGCATCAGGTTCTCCATTTTTGGAAGGGACATTACTACCCTAGCTGACTTGAAAAATTCCTCATACAACAAGATTCTGAGCTACCTCAAGGGCCTGGAATTGTTGGATGAACTCCAGGATGCCATCCACTAGTACCAAGCGACCGAGGTGGAAGGAGCGATCAACGACATCATTTCTCCAAGTAACCCAAGTAAGTAAGTAACTTCCAAAAACAATCATCCAATAATGTAATTATGCTTATTACACGTAAGGAGGAAATGTTTCTCGATCTTGCTTGTAAATTACAGCAATCATATACTACTCAAACAATCACTCACTTTAAATTTTGACTTGTTTTTGTCTCTAACATAACCGTAATTAACAAAGAAGAAATTGATTGATGTTAACAGGAAATTACGAAAAGTTATGGGAAAGAACAAAATTCTCAACTCTTATACAGTTTCAGAAAAACTTAAACTAGATTATTTTAGATAATCAATTTTAGCTGATTATCAATGTGTGTCCATGCTTTAAAATTTAGTATAACTCGACACAAATTTATTCTGATTATAATATATTATATTTAACATACGATTATCTCTAAACGAGACAATTCGATGTGAAAATTGCGAAATTAATGTTATGGTACATACAGGCTGTCTCAAATGCAACGCAAAGGCTAATAGGCCAGTATCATGACTAACCGGAATATCGAAATATGACCTCCGTAAACAAATTACTAGTTTTCTAGATATTGGCACTTTTATTGATTTGTGACAATCACCATTTAGATCACTTTAGATCGACTACATATACACATATTTTAAGATTCTAATTTTTGTTACCCATTCCTAACGACGTCATTCGACACTAGTGAAAGTTGAATAAAAACAGTTGTTAAATTATAATGAAAGAATGAAACATGAATGAATACATTTAGAACTAAACCAAAAACAAATAAATATTAGAACAAGATAGAATGCAAGCATGGCATCTTCTTAGAAAATACATTTTCATTCCTCTTTCACCTCTTGCCTTAATTCAATTTGAAGGATGGTGATGGTGATCTGGTGAAGCACCAGTGAAGTACCGAACATATTTCTTTATATTGTTATAGTACTTGTTGTTCTTTTGAAGGTTTGTCTTGAGGGTGGTTGTTCTGACACCTTTTGGGTCTTAAATAAATGAAAAAATCTTTCGGCAAAGGTAATTATGGATATTAACTAACGGAACAAAGTCGACATGACGATCGAGAAGTTATAGAATTGTACATTGCAAATACAACAAGCTGGATGTATATACGACCAACTTTTATACGTAAAAAAATTAGATCAAAACATCGAAGTAGCCACAAATAATTTCTGCTTGCTACATGCTATTTTAAGTATAGTGATATGTAAACATTTAGGTTTTTTTTTCTACGCACAAGAGCGTAGACAAGGCTAAAATAGATCGACTTTTAACGATTCTGTAAAAATGTATCAATCTTAATTTGAGGCTCATAAATCATTATCTATAATTTGATCAAGAACAAACATTACCAGCCATCAAAGCGCATATAGCCCTATATTAAACTACACAGCGTGCACACCATCTATATCACGTTATGTTCCTTTCTTGTCTTGATTAACAAAGTGGAGCACAAAAAGAGAAGTTTGTAATTGGCACGAATTACTCCTCGCGGCCACCACCTCCATCCTAGTCCACCCTTCTAGCGCACCTAATTCTTTTATAAATAACCACACGTCCCAATTTTTCGACGCAACTCCATAGTCCACAACTAGCCGGCGCGCTAGGTGAGAAGAGTACTTATTTTATTTTAATTTGGGTTGGCCGACTCGGTCGGGTTTTCTTGGCGATTCCTCCTCTCGGCCGGTCTGAGATAATTTCATGAGAAGGCAGATGATTTCCGGCGATTGGTCGTCATTAACGGAGGTAGATTGCGCGTCGGACCTCTTCGGAATGGTCTGCGGTCACTAATCCTAATTTCCACTCCACACCCTGCGCTGCCTCTCGCCGCGTCCACCGCTCACGGGGCTTTAATAACAATATTGGAATTGTGTTTTAATGTGAGGCGAACACACGCTCACCTATTTCATATTGTTATGCTTCGATTAACCGGCGCAATGGCGAGAAACGGCCTGTTATTAATTTCAATGTTAATTCCGTTCATTTTCCGAATGAACTCTCCAGACAAATTGCGTTCTCTTGCGCCAGCTGTATGTGGAGGCGAGCACGTTTCCTCATTATCAGTTCGCCTGGAACAGTATTGAACCGCATTGTGTGGAGCAAATTAGATTTTGCACAAAAATTTCTTCAAAAAATTCTATTCTTCCTTATTCGTATCACAACTTAAACCATATACCTATATGAGTACAAAAATGGCCGGCATTGTGTTATATTTTGCACTACTACCATTGTTACTTCATAATTTGTTAAGTAATATTTCAGATGGCAATAGAATGAAAATATTACCAAAGAAAAGAAATATCAAAATAAATCTTCAACACCTCCTTTGACATTGCTCAATATGCGGACATCGCAATAAGACAGTTGCAGATTCCTCTGAGTTGTTAAATTTTTTTCTGTAAAATGTTAAGATGAATGTTACTATTATTGAGTTGACTTGTCTCAGTTTTAAAATTAATGGATTTGCAATAATTATTTACCAATTCCCAACATAAACAATTTTGTTTCGTAATTAAGTTCTAATTCAAGAATTGTGAAATCATAAAATTGGAATTTATATTTTGGAAATGTAGAGACAATGCACATGAATATTTTCCAACTTTCATTTTGGACTAATCTACTTTTCAACATTTGTGAGATCTGACCAACATAACAACCCTTGCAATCACGACAGGGAATGTTGCAAATCAAATCACTCTGATTAAGTTTGTTGTCTTGGCTTTAGTCTTATTAAACACATTATCAATTGTTACCATGTCGTATATAGCAATTTTTGTAGATTCGAAAGTTTTAAAATGTTGAGGTATATTATTAGTAATGCCTTTTACGAAGGGAAGTTTGTATATTGAAAGAGGGGGGTAGCTTAATCGTCGTCAAGACCATCAAAACTATTAGAAGAAAAGATTAACTTATTAAGTACATTTTTGGGATAACCATTGTTAGCAAATATTTGAACAATTTTTTTAAATGAACTTTAAAAATACAACATCACCAATGTGTGTTACTCTATTCTTCATGAGAATAACAATATTATAAACTACTAGGCGAATATTGTTATCAAATCGTATCACGTTTGTGTCAAAAAGGAAAGAATTGGATGATAAACACACTCTTCGGATTACTCCTCCCGCACAAAGTATTAATTAATTCGGAACGACACGTGTTTCGGGAATACATGGATTCCCCGGGAGGAGTAATCCGAACAGTGTGTTTATTGTACTGCCCCACAGTCCTTGCAATCTTTAATGAGAATTAGATGAATTAAATATTTCAAGTGTGGTATCAACCATGACCCCAGGTACTGAAAATGCAATGTCATCAACATATTTAAAGACGAATGGAATTTGGAAGTGACGTTTGGGTATTGAACCATCTAGTAAAGAATCCATCACAATCATTGCCAAAATTGGGCTAATATGGGAAGCAGTTGAGGTACCAAATACCTGTAAGTAGTATTTATAGTTGAGGAAAAAGTAACAAGTCACACACAAAACGTAACCGTTTGAAGAATTTATCTTTGCAGATTGTGGCTCATCACTGCTGTTGTAAATTGTCCATTATCAATTCGATGAAGATGTTGGTAAAAAGAGAAACAACTCTATATATTATGAGGCAATATCGTACCTTTGATGGTCTTAACAACAGAAGAAAAAATGTTTAATACTGTAAGATGTGACGTCACAAAAAGTCAATGAATGTATGGTATCTTCTAGTGTTTTACCTTAAGAATGGATAGTAAGTCTAACACGTGTTTACCCTTGTAGGTTCTACTCAGGATGGCTGGGGATGGCAACTGCAGAAATATCCCGAGTTTTTCTTTTATTAACGTGGCAAGGGTATTTCTGTTTTAATTCTACTATATCAAGCTACTGTATCTTATTAGTTTACATTGATTATTCACACAAGACCGATATAGCAAAAATTGGGTTATTCCAGCGAGTTTGAATTTCACGAACAACGTATATGCAATATTATTTTTAATTAGATCCCTTATAAGTAACCATCCCAGATAAATTCTTGACAGATCATGGCTGTCATATTTTATCTGAGTTCAATTAATTTTGACAGATAGTTGCCAAAAACCGCAGAGAAGCAATATAATTTGAAGTTGAATTTAAAATATTTTTGAAAGAAGAAGCTATGGGCATTTTATTTGCTGCATGCATTTCGAAGATAAGACACCGACCTGTATTCAAGGCCCTTCTATATAATACCAACTTATTATCTGTAAACTTTGCTAAAGGTAGCTCAAAATCACTACTCTGGCGCTTGATCTAGACTTTCTAGCTCTGGTCTTATTTTAATTTCATTATTATTATTTTAATTTTGATAACCGTTGACCAGTCCGGCTCAAAAGTTTATCGAAAATCTATGCTGGAAATGATTACGACGAACAGCATGAGGATTTTCCACAGCCCAAATATGAGTATTACGACAGTTATTTATGCCGTTACGTGTTAACGTTGCTAATACAATGGAAGAACAGTTTGGAATTTCTATATGTTTTTGTAGAAACAATAAAGCATGATCTTCAAGTTGTAATGCCTGTACTTTTTGTACATGGAAAGGATACAATTGATTCTCGCGCAATGTTCGCCAGACAATTCGATTTGATATATTTACTTGGCGAGATATTTTTGGAGTACTACTAGAAGGAGCTTTTTCGATAAGATTTAAGACTTCTCCTTCGGCATCCAAAATTCGTTGGTGTCGGCCAGGACCACCATCTCGAAGACATGTTCGCAGTACACCAGTTTCTCGTGCAGGTATTACTAGAGTGGTAAATTTTTGTCGAATAGGTATGGGCCTGTTAGGAAACCGCTCAGCATACAATCGACTTGTGGCAGAAGAATTCTGGCGTACTTCACAATAAATTAAAAACATGTCAACGTATTCAATGTTGGTGCGATGGGCCATTTTTACTTTCCTTATTAGGATTTATTTGGAAAAATTTACGTCAAACCAGCAATGCAGTTACAACTAATAAAACAGCTTGACAGATGGGGAAAGTTAGAGACATCAGCCTACTAAGTAAAAAATTCACTAATAACATATCGTTTACATTTACTTTGCACAAGTTGTTGATCAATCGTTTTAGCGACTTAGAAATTTAAAAAGAAAAACTACACATTTTTCTGTAACATTAACATCTCTCTTATAATGCAGACCGTAAACAGCCTGTATAAATGAACAGTTTATATATCGAAAATTACGTTGCATTTGTAACTTACAATTACTTGGCTATATAACTTTGAAAAATATTACAAGATAGGCTCTGTATTTACACAATACCTCGTTTCTCTAAAATATTGTACAATAAACCATACAATTATTAAAAGTATGTTTACAGATGATTTTTTTTTTCTGGAAAATTACCGTTATAAAGCTAATATTAATTTTATAATGAAGGCTAAAGCAATATTTTCTATTTACTATCCTTGATAATGATAACCTGGCCAACTATAAAATCTTCTATTTCTATTTGTACCGACAGGATATTATCTAAAGCACCAGGTAATGCGAGAGCCTTAACAAAGCCAATGAGACAGCTAAAGGAAATAATCGTTATCGTTAATTTCTATGTATTTTAAATAATCGTAAATAAAATGCAGCTGTTAACATCTCACGTCCCCACGACAACGTAATACATTCATTCAGTGTATCGTTAGTATGAAAAATGTCTCTCTTATTACATATTAACTATAAATATTTGCTTAGGACAGATGACTTAAAATTGGAACGCTGTATATATGTATGCGGTATGCACATACAGACATATTATAGGTTTATAGAAGCGTTAGATTGGGAACTGTTTGGTCAAGGATAATAATTTAGATCGAAGTAATTTCAATAATGTGTTTCTTCTTTCGTCTTGGTGTAAGCATGTATGAACATACCTGTGTTGAAAATCGGATTTTATGAAGATATCCCAGATCACCACACGAAACTAAAGTAAACTTAAACCACACCAAGTTTTGTTTAACACAAGTTAACTTAACTCATAACGAGAAATTTTTGACGATGGATTGATACTTGAATTGTTGTTATTTGGACTATTTCCATCGTTTGTTGGATTTCCGTCAAATATCTCTCGTTGTGAGCTAGAAATTCGGTATAGGCCCGAATTAAACAGGTCTTTTAGACAACACGAAAAGACTACGATCAAGCTTGCCAACGAAGCGAACCATATAAGGATGACCTAGGAAAATATCTTACCTTAATTAGAACATATATTATAGGTATGTGTGTGTGGAAGTGTCTTATATAAAAATGAGCTAAACTCGCAAGCAATAACCACCATTATACAATGTATAAAACTGTCAAAATCGACTCATCGTTGGAGAAAAAGAAAAAGCCGAAACTCTAATTTCAAAGTATTGTTCTGTACTTAAAGAAAAACAATATTCTAAATGTGCACAGCAATGAATACATGGCAGCCTTTCTACTTTACAATATTTGTATATACAGTTGGCGAATTGAGATGAAATAATAAATTGAATTTTGTAAATGTAATTTATTGGAAAAGTGATTGAACCCCTAATCACTTTTCTAATAAATTACATTTACAAAATTCAATTTATTATTTCATGTCAATTCGCCAACATACAAATATTGTATGTGTACATATACAAATATTGTAAAGTAGAATTTTTAAATTAGAGATTTTATATTTAAACATTGCAAGCGATACATTTTTACATACTACATGCACTCAGTACAACAATCCTTAATACACAGCTTAACGAAAATAAAATACCATGAGCTCACGTCTGATAAGCGATAGGAACCCGTTGGGTTGCCATTCCTTTGTAACGTACAGGCCCGGCGTTAGCATACATTTAAAAGCATTGGCGGCTGGTGTATAAAGGCTGCCGGGCTGCAGCATTGCCTACATTTCACAAAAGCAGTTAACAAAAATAAAAGTTACTTTTTATATACGTAAAATATAAAATAAAATTCCAATTGTAGACTAATTAAAACAGCACTATATTATATTTTAAATTTAGACATTAAATCGCAATAATAAAATTGATACAATGTCCTCGGGCGAAAAATTCCTTAATCCTGTTTGAATTGTCGAACGACGTGCCGGGAACAACCGGATGCCCGCTCGGTATACGGCGAACGGGGCTGCAGACATCGTAGCACCGTTTGGTTGCGCCTCGACGCACGATGAGCAGGTATCGTTTTTGTCAAAGAGACTCTGTTCAATATGAATTCGGTTGAAAAACTTTTGAAAGTCATTTTTCAAGGCGGAGGTTTGAAGAAAATTTTAAAGCTAAATCACTGGGGTGTTCACAAAGCTTTAAAACAAAATGAACTAAGCAAAAACAGTTCTTATAAAGAACAAATAATAACAAAATTTATGAAGATGTTTGGTGGATGTGTGGTTGTGAAAAAGCAGATAGATTACCTTGCTTGTCATGCTTGTTGTTTAAAACTCAAGTTTCATGGAGCTCCAAGGGTGTAACGAATTTGGCAGATTTGCAAAAGAATATATTAAAAGAGACCTTGACAATCAGCGCAGGCAACAGGAAAAGAAAAATAGATGTATTTTGTCAAATTGGTTGTATAAATTTTTAGAGGAATAACTGAAGCAATGGCAGTAATGGCGGAGTGGATAGAGGAATTCGGGAGCATGTTGAAAGCGATGATGTTTTTAAGAGCATGTCAAATGAACTGCTGGATTGTATGTTAGCGATTTTATTGAAGATCAAAAGTGAGATTTTTACAGCTGCCTTGGTTGCCACAATTACTAATGATACAGCAGATATCTCTGAAGCAACTCAAACTACTTTAGTGTAATATGAACCTTATCGAAAAGTGGATAAAAGGTTTTGGAGAAACCCTGAAGACGATTGGCGATTTCGCAACGCCCGGTAGTGGGTAATGATGGCCCAGAACTACGGTGGAGCTGTGGTTATGAGCGGAAAAGTAAATGGTGTTCAGACCAAAATAAGGCAAACTTATAATAACGCTCGTTTTGTACCAACGTACAAAACGAGATAGAATTTCGAATCTAGGGTAGTAAACATAATAATAAGGCTGCATTAATTGTGTGTTTCGACGAACAAGAGACTTCGAAATCTGCCGGCGCTGTTTGGAAAGCACGAACACTTCGCCGTTATCTGGAAGACAGAGAGTTTAATTTTTGGCCTTCACTTATTCACAAAATTATGCAACAGCTTGATATTTTACTCCATCAAGTGCAATCATGTCAAGTAAATGGTGTTCAGTTAAAAGACTCGATCGGTATTTTCAAAGATATTATTCAAAAAGTGCGCAATCATCAAATTATATTGGCCGTTACCAAAAATGCTGCTACTTCAAAGAGCCGTAAACAGAAAAGTTCTCTGACAGTTGATGCAAAGGAAGTATGCGATATGATAATAGCGTAAGTCGAAGACATATTTAACATTGCGGTAGAAACGGTTAAACAAAAACAGGTTAAAACTGAACTGACAGTGTTATACGAGAGACAAGGTCTACGAATAGTTGGTGGTGCGTTGCCTTTGTTAGATTTTATACTTTGCAATATCATCGAAGATACCAAACTTTCACGGATTAGTTACAACATTGTCAACATGTCCAGTGCAGGAGTAGAACCCTGTTTTTCTACGCAAAAGCGGATAAAATCAGTCTTCTCTCATGTCGCAAGAACGGTTAAATGTTTTAGTTATGTTATCAATAGACAAGTACTTGATTGAAAATGGGTTTAAAAACTAATTCTAAAGTTATAAATAAGTTTGTGGGCTACAAAAACAGTCACATGGTTTTATTATCCGCAATTGATAAAATTTGATTAAGTATTTCTCATTAATTTATATTTTTTGTGCTGCCTTTACCCCCAATAGCTCACGAGCCGCCACTGTTTAAAAAGTATTCTTTTCTGGTAAGTGCTTACAGAAAGACCATTATCATATTATTTCTTCGATTCATTTTTTGACTTGGGCTGTATAACCAGCCACACACTATTTCAGTAATCTCCATCAATCCCTGTATCGGTATTATGTCCAAAACTTCCTCTTATCATGAAACCCACAGGAATTCCTATTCTTATATTAAATAAACACCTCTTGGACATGTTTATATTTCAATTAAGTGATATTTTCCTGGAATTTAATCAGAAATTAAATAAAAACGGAATTATATTGTGTCTAAGCAAATATACAAAACACAAGTTTAAATATACCGGTATAAAATACCTTAGAAGAATTATTCTGACTACTGTAGCAATAAGCTGTACTCGCATACGATCAGAAATTGACGTAAATATCTCTATAAAATTCTTCTTGTTATGCACTAACCAGTAGACGCCAGTGTAGTTTTGAAGCAAGACCCCCGTTTATATACCTCGCCGTATCGAATGCCGTGGTTTTCATTGTATTAATGGCTCAAATTAGCCAGCTGCTTCAGCAAAAGGTGAATTCTGTGGGAGTGAAACATAGTCCCCGTCGGCACATAGTGATAATACACTTCGCCATTATATTCTAGATTTCTTAACATACCGGTTCTATAAATAGGTTTTATTAAAAACGCCGTGAGCA
This sequence comes from Osmoderma eremita, assembly GCA_031763485.1. Taxonomy (NCBI): domain Eukaryota; kingdom Metazoa; phylum Arthropoda; class Insecta; order Coleoptera; family Scarabaeidae; genus Osmoderma; species Osmoderma eremita. The sequence continues at coordinate 198,155 of JARFOC010000046.1, forward strand.
TGTCCGACTGTCCCGGGATAGGCCATAAACTGCTATCGATACAACATTATGCTCGAATAAAATCGGTGGGCCGAATGAGTGGTAGACGGAATATTTAACCTTAAAAACTTATAAACAAACATAATAAATTGTGAGATTAAAACATTAGGACGTTTATTTGCTTATCATAAATGTATTCATTTTCAGAACATACGTATATTCGGAGGAGTTGAACGTCGTTTGCATATATTTCTGAAAATACGATAAAGAGAAATTACTGTTGAAGAGACAACAGATTGTCTTATCTTTCAAAAGTCTGTATTGTATAATCAATTGCAATAAATCGTTATGTTAATGTTGAAAACGTTCGAACTATAGTAACGCATACAACAAATAGTGTATTAATTAAAATTTGAAAAGCTTGTAAGTCTCAGATCTTCACACAAAAATTACGAGGGATATCCGGTTACTAAGGTTGTGAATTACAGACACACTACTTATTTATGGGAATCACACATACACTAAGTAAAAGCGTGAACTGTTGACTACTTTTCAACATAATCGCCGCCAATGTTAAGGCGTTTGCCGTACTTCCCCTTCAACTTCGTCGTCGCCTTCAAACCTTTTACCCGACAAATGAGCTTTCAACGGCCCAAACAAATTAAAATCAGAAGGAGCCAGGTCTAGACTATGGGTTGTTGATGGTTTTTTTCTCACACCTTCGGGATCATCGTTCAGAGTTGTGCGTCCACTTTTGAACTGTTTACACCAAACACTAACTTGTTTTCGACTTATAATGCCTTCTCCGTAAGTCTTCAGTATTTTTTTTAATGAATTTCGGTAGGTGTTTCATTATTTTCATCCAAAGAAACGAATGACCGCTCGAACTTCGAACTTGGGGTATGTTTCGATCGGAACTGACACTGTGCGGCTGTCACTGCACACGTTGCACTGAACCTAAGGCAATGACGATAGCCACCAATGCAGTACATATGCACATCTAAAATGCGTGCAAGTTTCAACGTGATCGGAGCGACGTAGAGGATGTATCGCGCAAACGTACCTTAGTAACCGGACATCCCTGGTATATCTGTACAGTCTGTGAAGGTATTAAAGAACATGTCAGAGTATTTGACATAGAAATAAGCGCGCGCAAGCAATGCTTAGGTTGAATAAAAGTATAAAGAGCTTCGGTTGCAAATAATCATGTCTAACACCATCAAATGGAACAGATTAGCAAACATCTAACTAGGGAAAGTTGTCTATCTAAGAGATTAATATCATGGCATTTTTCCCGCAATGATTAATCTGCTTAGAATATTTTTAAAATTAATTTGAATAAGTGTAAGTTATATTCTCCATCCCTCATTACTAATAAAAATTTTCATTAAACAATATTCCACAAAGAAATTAAATGAAATAATAAGATTTCTAGAAAAATAATTGAAATGATGATAACCCCAAAGAACTAAGACAGTAACATATTCAAAGATGAACTGAATAATATATTATTAAGAATTTTGAATTGAGGGCACATAACACAAGACAAGAATTGGAAGGATATGCGGAATTATTATTTTATCCTAACCCAACTTATTAGTGTTTACCATATTTGTTTGGATGAAAAGATTTATTCTGTGAGTAAAACGATTCCTGGATGCAAAAATATTTTAGAGTATATCTTTTAATAATAAAGACCAAAAACTAATAATGGAGGGAAACACAACACCGAGTAGTATGATGGGCACCGGGAGCTGTCACTTCCCATATAAAAGACACTTGTTACATGCATGTTACATGTTATTTCAAGTCGCCGTATCCTACGACTTGAAATAGAAATGGTTTGTACTTTGTTTATTCAAAATATAGCTTCACTCTAAAGAGATTGACTCCCGAACGAACCACGTTTCTGGTGCAGGCAGTAGGATCTGTTCCACAATTTTTATTGTAAAATTTGATGTGTGTTAACGCTTTAAGAATAAACCAAGGAGTTAGAGGCAAAAGAAAGATGAGCGGCTATTAGAAAAAGTATAGGCCTATATATAGTAACGGCCTATTAAACAAAGTGGACGACTGTATCCCCAATATTTAATATTCCGAAGTTTCTGAAAAAAATATACTAGCTAGCCTTCCTAAAGACCACAGGTAGATGCTATTTCAGTAAAAATACAGCTGAACCGTGACTTTTCAAGTCAATTTCGTTAATTAACACCTATTAAAACATATTCATATCCTTATGGCTACCGCAAGAGACGTTCCAAACATTGCCAAACCCCGAGAAACATTCTCAAAACTGGAAACTTTAATACAAAGGTTAGAAGGTTTAGATTTAAAGAATCCAACTTTCACTGGTGAAAGTATCATCAATTTATTTCTGGGTACTTGTGACCAAATTTGCCTAAGATACGCGAATAGCCCGGAAGTAAAAAGCGCAATTTTCGGGAGTATATTAGGTAAATTAAGAGATAGGGCGAAAATATTAATTTGTGCAAGGAACGAATTAAATGCATAGGGTAAAGTTAAAAGCGCAATATGTAGCTATTTTTCTGACAAAAGGAGTTTCAGACAGTTGGTTCAAGAATTTAACATCACAAAAATGTTACCTGAAGAAGACGCAATATCTTTTATTTATCGGCTACAGGACCTTCCAAAATACGGATGAAATGAATTTACCAGAAGATATACGTAAAACCACTACGACCAGGGAGCTTTTGCTCAAGATGCTATGAATATAAAATCGAAATTGAATGATTAAATAGTTCCAAATTTCTACAACATTCACATCAGAAACCATTAGCTACATCACGTTATACTTCCCAATCGTATTTTTTGATACCAAATCATCAATACTGTGTGCCCCAAGTTTCACTGTTCCATCGAGAAGATATCAGTCGCAACAATCAATTAATTTCCGACAGGGCCAATAAAAAATTATCTCCGATCAATCTTTCAAAAACAAGAAAAAAAGGAAGAAAAGGAATGACTGTCTTCTGGTTTATTAGAATTATTTATACTATGGACTGATAATAAAATTAATATAACAAGAAATCTAGTCTATTTACTTTGGTGTTTCCTAAAGTATTTTTCATAGACATTTAAAAATCTCACGATGCATTTTGATCCCACAGCCAAAATAATGGGAAAATGTATCATGTCATTGACATTATTAGATCATGATACATCATAAGGTATATATGCTTTTAAATATTTTAGCTTTGTTTGTCAAAAATATAGTAATGATAGTGATGTCATTAAAAACGGCCAATTAAACGAGTAGCAGAATCTGATGAATCCTAGCAATATGAACAAAGAAACTCTTCCTAAAAACAATACTTGATATGGAAGCCTTCACATATTGCTACTTTTTGGTTTGGTGGAAGATTATATTTGGGTTTTCAATCTATAATTTTTTGAGAATCATATTTTAGAGTGGAACCAAATTAAAATCTTCAAATCTATTACAACAAACAAGGATTAACACGTATGTTACATTTCTCAATATGTGATTGCCAAACATAATTTTGACTATTTTTTACGAATATTTTCAACAAACAAATAATTCCAGATGAAAACTTCAGTTACGAGACATAATTACTATTTTGTGTTGATTAAACTTGTATTTTACGCCTTAACTAAATTGGTTTATTCTCAGTTATCGAAACAGTTATGAACTGGTGTGGTGTAGTAGAAATTACTGAAATGTAAACGTCGAAAAACAACCCTATATTATAAAACGTACAAAAGTTTGAGTGCCATATACATATACGGCATATCATAAATTTGACATTTATGTTCACTCCAATAATACTGCAATAAACCATCCATTTGGAGACGTAATATATTAATACATCTGGCAAATAATATATTTCAATGCCCAAGATCGTGTCTATTGTACGAGAAGCGAATAACGCATTCGAATAAATTATTTCCAATCAATGATGAAATTAAAACCGTAGTCTCCAATACGAAGTATGCGAAATGCAGGGTTTGCACATAATAAAAGTGACCTTATTTTAGCCCTTTTTCAGACAGTTACAACCATAGAAAAGGGTATTAAATTACGCGTCCCTCGATTTTCGTTTGCTTCCGTACAGTATCGAACGCAGAAATAAAATCTCATAACTAGAATCTCTCTTTTTGCTCTGGATGTATTATACCTATGGCAGCGGGTAACGTACCAATATACGAATTCAGTACGCCGGCATTGGAATTAAATTAATTTCTAGCTATAAGACACTCCGTCATCGGTAGTTGGTACGACTGGAGACACCGCATGAGAAAATATCAATGAAATAAGTTTTAAATTAAGGGTTGTGTCATTGTGCGCTAAATAAACTCTACCTATGTATAAAAGGGGTAGGTTGTGTGTCCCGTTGTGTGACCCACTTCGACCTGTTTTCCCGAATGCACATACGTATAATTATTTTTTAACAAACTTCGAATCGTTAACGAACTTTTGTACCCAGCGACATTGGGAATGATTGTAAATATAATTTGGCTAATTTTCGAGGAAAATTGCATCATTACGTGCCAAGAATACATAAATTACGGCTACAATGAAAAGATCCTCGTTATAAACTGAATCGCTTAACATCCATCTTGACTATTCGGTGCTCTTTTAAAGTAATTTGGTTAATTTTACTCTTCCAACTGCGTTTCGCCCTTAAAAACTCACCGATTTATTAACGCATACCTTTTTCCTAACAAATCCCTCAAAATCTAACGACGATTTTTACCCCAAATATCGGAAGAAACATACGTAACGTTTCATGCAACGGAGGGTAACTTCCTTTATGTACAAAAGTACACTTTGAAGGGATATTTTTTTATGAAGACGGCTTGTTTTAAGTGAACTACAAAACGAATGGGGAAAAAATCGGAGCAGTAGCGACCAACGATGGCCGGGCATATTGAAAATCATCGTAGCGAGACATAATAATGATGGAGAAAAAATCAAAAATTGACGTATCTTTATAACGAAGTGTAACAGTTGCCGCGACCGTAAAGTTCTTTGTCTTCTTCGATCTAATATGTGAGGATCTGGCGGTAGAAAGGCGTTCTCCTGCCCGAACAGCAATCGTTTGGTGAAGGGTGAAACAATAGGATTTCTCGGGTTAAAATCTCTGGTGTTCCCGTTAAAATAAAGAAAAGCAGGAAGTAAATACAATTTATTCCGGTTAGATAAGTATATCGCAGGGTTTCATGTTATTCTTGTTTGTAGGTAAAACGTTCTATTAAGAAAATCAAGACAACGCAAATCTTTTTTCTTTGGTCTAGAGGAAGAAGAAAGGAATTATTTTAAAAACCATATTTTACATGTGTGCAAATCTTTCATCTTAATATAACCGCTAGAAACGGTTCAAGATCGACAGTGAATACCAAATCCAAAAGAATTTTATTCATTTTGATTTTTTAACTAAACGCATAATGTTATACGAAGATTTATTGATACTTACGAAAGAATTAAAGTGTGCATGTGAATGATTTATTTATCATTAAATATGCTTACAGAAAATTTATGGCTTGGCCTGGTCTATTTTCACCTTTAATTTCGTGCTAGTGATGATGCTGAATTAGCGGACCCTTTCACCGATTTTTTTTAAATTCACAATCATTTTCTTACATAATCTTGAGAAGTACAGTATTGCCCGAAATAAACAGTATTGAAAGTAAGTTGGCCGTGTCTCTATTCGCGCGCTGCGATACCCACGTTAGATAGTATAGATGTTAAATAAGCGTTAAGCAATTAATTAGTAGTGCCTAATTGTTAAAAATGGTAATGGCTGTAATTTTAAAGGTTGTTGAAAAGTTCAGAAATACTGGCAGTGTATTGTGCCAACGAAAAGGAAAGTCCGGGGATAGTTGACATTAACAATAACCATCAACGCGTTTTTAAGCAGATCTTAGAAAATCCGAAATTCAGCCAGCGAAGGACAGCGTTGCAACTTGATATAAAGAGAACTTCCTTGCAAAGAATCCTGAAGGAGCTGGGTGCATTTTCGTATGTGATTGAGGTACATCAAAAGTTACATCCTCGGGATTATCGCGGTAGAGTGCAATATTGCGCCAGAATGCTCGCGTTGCAATATGAAAATCCTGAAAATCTTAAAAATATATGGTTCTCAGACGAAGCACATTTTCATTTGTCGGGTCATGCGAATCGGCGCACAAATCGATTTAGGGGATATGCCGATGAGGTTCAAGAAGTTCCTTTACATAGTGCAAAAGTGAGTGTCTTGTGTGCAGTTTCAGGACACGAAATTATTGGTCCGTATTTTATCAAGGAGAATCGTAGATAAGTCACACTTAATCAATAGCGGCACAAACAAATTTCAACACGCTTTATCCCTGATCTACGTCGATTCTCTCGTGCACGTAATTTGGAGACCAAGTTGTTTTGCAGCCTTATCCTTCGCATTCGTCAGACCTTACCTCTCTAGACGCATACGTTTGGAGCATTACCAAAGATGTCGTCTTCAAAAGATCACCACAAACCATCGATGAATTAAAGGATGCCGATCCAGTCCTCTTCGCAAAACTGAGACAACCCTTATTCGATAACATGACGACCAACTCCTTTATGAGGAGATGCACATTTAGGACTTGTAATAAAGTCAAACAATATGTTAAAAAAAGTTCACTACTGTTTATTTCGGGCCATACAGCATATATACTTTCAGATACAAGTTTAGATGATTCTGAATGTGAGTCAAACAAATCTGGAATATTTTTCCACTCCATGTGTTTTCTTATTAAATCTAAAGATGAGTTTGATTACCTTTAAAGTATCTATATGCTAAACATGACAAAAGGAGAATTGACCACGTTGTGCAAAAGAACAAGGATAAGCATATATTGTAGGAATCGAATATTGCCATTGGATGACTATGACTACTTAATAATCCATTTTATCAAGCAAAAGTACGCTATTGTTTCCCTGTACACTTGTCATTGGATAATAAAGCCTGAAGCAATGCTCATACAGTGGACTTGTTCAGGATAACTGAAACTGTACAGTTATCCATTCAGCACATAATTTAACGTAGCTTTTCCTATAAATGCTGTGAGTTCTAATTAATGTGGTGGAAGCAATGTTTGCCATGTCGTCATGGTTTCATATTCCTTTCATTCTCTTTGTATATTAAACCATTATATTCCTTCAATCTTTATAGTATCTTTTCTAGTACTATATCTGGCCACCAATTTTTCATGATTATTGTTTCTACATTCTGGTCTTATACTACAGTGCACCAATCACTTTGAAATATTATAAATTACCACCATGTTACTGATTTATACAGGTATATCATTTTTTGAACTGATAACAATATATTCTTACAAACACCTGGCGCTATATATTGTCATTCATATCGTAACTGCAAACATTGTTCTTTTGTTTGTATTGTATCACCCAAAATCAAAGTATTACCCAAACTTTATGTGCACGAGGATAGTAAGGAGGGAATTTAAGCAAAGAGGAAGCAATGAAAAATATATATATATCAATAATTAAATAGCTAATTTTCAGTTATACTTGATGCGTAATCGCTAATGAAGATTGCAAAATTTCTATTAAAGCAAGAAAAATGGAAAAAGAAAGACTTTTTCCATTATATCTTTTAGGTCGATGCTGATGCAGATATATTTTAAATTAAGTTACAGATGTCTTGATATAATGAAAGTAGAAACAATGAATTCAACGATTTACATATTTTACCAAATATTATTACGTCAGCATCTTTTATATTCTCCACGCTTTATTTTACACTTCGGAACTAAAGCAAGAGCCCATCTGTTCTGCAAAAGAATGCAACCACTGATGTAAAGTGTCTATAGTAGAGGGTAAATAGTCTGAGACGTGGCCACTGGCCGATGTTAAGATACGTATGAGGACTACGCGAATGTGTGAGTATATTCGTGTGCGTATGTGTGCACTTTTGTACAACCACAACTCGTGTAGTAAGCAATCGATATATCGACTGAGCGAAAGCGGTTGGTCTACTTGTTGAACGCGACCCCCAGTTGACCGCCCGCTGGACAATGCAGGGGTGCATTTCATTCACACACATACACCGACACGCACACACACACACATACGTAACACACGCGAACGTCATCGTGTTGGCTCGCTGGTGGCTCTGGTGGCGTTCCGTGGCCAAGAACACAACGCAGACTTACCGCTGGTTGCTATCAACAACGAACGCGTCTCGGCCAAGCTTGCCCCCAAAAGAGATGACTATGCGAAAATACTCGAGAGGCGAGTAACTACGTTGTTCTGGATCGTAAAAAAACACGCGAAATTCATCGAGGGCAAAGTTTTACGCTATTACTAATGACGAAGATGATAAATTGATTTCTGAAATCTATATATTTAAAGGAAGGTATTGGAGCAAGTTAAGGCTAACCCAGTGCGTTGGTTTTTTGAACAAATTTCAATAATATATAAGGGAAGAAAGCTTTGACAGCGTCGTATGTTGTTACTTTATTATAACACTTCGCTGAGAAAATAAAAAAAATATATGAAGCCCTACCAAAACTCAAAATTTTTTCGATGAGGAAAGCAAAACTTTAATACCTAATCTATCATAGAAACACGTTTGAACGAACAAACTCATAACTCTTGGATGTTCCTGGGTCTCTTTTCTGGAAAGTTAACAATTGAAGATAAAAAAAACCCCCACAGAAAAAAGGCCGTTATGAAGCATGCCAGATGACCTACGAGTACGTCAGCCAATAGCACTCCAATAAGCAAATAATCTGTCCTGAATTTTGTAAGTATTCCCTCACACAAGCAGCATTTTGACCAGAATATCCGTTCTGCTAGAACCAAATGTTATCTCTAATATGCTATTTTCTTGGTGTCACAATGGAGGTATTACGTATATTGTTATGTAGCAAATGTAGATATCTTTCTGCATTTAATGTTTCCCAATCCCAGTTTGCAGTCCCAAGACCAGTCCAATTTACCCTTTCAGGATATTGAATTCGCGCAAGGTAAATAGGAGGCTTATTTTGTATGGACCAATACCCCAGTAATACTGGAATTATATTTTTAATAAAATATTCGTCACTTTTACAGGTTTCCACGACACTCTCACAGAATTTGAATTGTTGACATATATTGCCGTGAAACACTGTCTGAATTCCTGTATTTACAGGAACGATACAAATTTTTTTCAGCATTTTTTAGAACCCATACCGCTAATTCTCGATGGCGTTGCTTTGAAAATACATAGGCCTGCTTGGCGTGGAGTAGAAGTTTGCTAACCAAAGCTCTAACCAAGCGCCATAAATGAAAACAGTAGTTTAATTAGTAGATTATTTTATCACACTCTAATAGAAAAACATAAAAATAACTTACTTAGATCCGTAATGTTAGCAAAAAAAGATATTAATTACAAAATCGGACATTACATTTCCTCATAAACAAGTAAACCACAAAATTATACAGTTAAAGTCTCCAATAAGATTGACGAATTTCAATGTAGGTTTCAGTCTAGCATTGAAGACGAAGACGTCATCCGCAAGCTATAAAGTGGATGGGAGGTACACACCGGGAAACTATTTGATTGTAAAAGGTAATAAAATAGTTGTTAAGGAAAATTCTTTCCTCGTATCCTCAAGCTAAGCAGTTGTTCATAGCAGTTTACGTACAGGAAAGTGTATTATACGATACATTATTGATGTAAATAAAATACCTATATCGTTAGGGTATTTATATTAATTTGAATCGTGTAATAGCTGGATAATATTATCGATTTTGATAGTTTAAAATAATGAGTATATAGGACTCTACAATAAATTGATTATTTACACCAAAAAGGAAACGCTTGAGTGAAGACAGACAGACAAATAAAGGTCTTCCTCAATGGATTGTGTTTATTAAAAAATGTTGAATTGATTAGATCATTGCTCAAGTGCATAAATGTTATATCTAAGCATGTTGAATTACAAGCGTTGCTCAGTTCCTCTTCTAAATTTTAGATGAACTAATTCTACTTTATTCAATGTCAAAAAAGAAGGCATAGAAAATGCTTCCCTTAGAAAACTTGTCATCAAATTCTAGACAGGTATCCAATCTAATTTGGAATAATATGAACAAATTTGATATGTATCCGAACTAAGGTCGGTCCATATTCAATTTGCGGTTGATATCTATATACTTGGTATACCATAAGGTCTTCAGAAGTATTTATGTTGGTAGTTCTATTACAAATAGGATAATGATATTCATATGTAACTACGCCATCTCTAAATGCACTTCCTCGATCTTCAAAAAAAAATTTTAAATTTGGTCACGTGCTAGCCACGAGTTCATACTGTCAAATCCTAGGTCTATAATGATATGAGATAGGCGGAGTGCACACGAGCACAATGAAACCTAATCCTTTCCTTCCACACCATTTTGCATAAACGAGTACAAGAATTTTCATGAACGTTCGTGCATTATATTAAAAGGAGGGCAACACCATGGATTAGATTTAAAATATCAATGACCACGCGGGCACGAGGTCTGTTCTTCTTCTCCATTGGCATCGTGCAGCCAACATCGATTACTATGTTATTACTATCATTGTGATACGGTGTTGTACGCAAACGAAATGCACCCTTTTTTTCAAACGTATGCGTGATATTTACATTATGCAAAAAAGGCTGTATGCTAATTTCACCCTGCCCGTCCACACCGTCACCGTATACGGTATGCAAATGCGCGTGTCCTGTTGTACAACGCGCATAGCATAGTATTTATATTTTGTCGAGTGCTTGCCGAATTGTAGAGTGCGCACAATGCTTGGGCACGTCTTCCAAAAACCTCGACCAGCATCTAGATCTAGGCGTATGCTGTGCGACGTACTCTTACCTACACCACCATCGCCAACCGCGCCAGCCAGATGTATGTGCGCCGGAATGCGTTTATGCTAATTAGGAATATTTTGATGGAACGCGATCATTGTTGTCGTGGTGGGGAATCCGAGATTTGTGTTTGAATCGGTATTCTACCCGGCGTAGAAGTGTCGGTTAGAGAACGGATAATTTATTTAAATGATACCCGTGCTGCGTTACTGTATAGGGATGCGTCACGTGTTCTATGTAAGTATACGTATAACATAATACATGTCTGGCGGACGAAAATATCGATTGACTCGTGGTATCAACAACTTCGAAAACTATCGAATACCATACAGGAACTCCAGATAAAACTGTGTACATAGGTATGGGCATAACATGTGATTTAACGGACGATGAATTTTAGGATAATGTTAGCTTAGGCGTAGATAGCGTTAAATAGGAAAGCGAGGTTTTGGACAAGATACATTTACGAAAGGTTATAATTTATATGATGTGACATATTTTTCAATCTAACTTTACACACAAAAGATAGACACAAAAGATTGTGCAATGAAATTCAAAATGAATTATGATAAGGTCAGAACTATAGTTTGAATACCATTTCTTTACCTATAGTTTATTGTTCAAGTATTTATTTTAGTAAAATACATTAAACGATACAGTGTTATTTTGATGTAAAAAAGTGGATTATTTGTGACTGACGAAAGGATTTTATATTTGGACTTAAAAAAAGCTTCAATATTAGTTAAACTGTAATCGGTTGTAAGTTCATTGGTTTTTAAATATGACCGGAAAACATTCAACGAATTTTCAACCAACTCGTTTGAGGATGGTTGCTGCAAATCATCCTCCATCATATCATTTTCGCTGTCATCTATATTTTCGAGCTGTATAAATTCGGATTCCGATCTGTAGAGGTCGACAATATCTTTATCTGTGGGAAACTCTGAGGTCACTATATCGTCATGTACATGAAGAAAATCATAAAAGGTGAGACTTTCTTGTTTATTTCTGAAATGTCTCCATTTGTAGTTGAATTTCTTCTTCATTTTTTTCATTTAAGCGTTCGTTTATAAAAATCAAAGGAATTTCATCCTCTTCTTTCCACTCAGAATACTGACCAAAAGCCAGCTTTTTCAAAACAATTAGAAATTGTCTCAGACTTAACATCGGTATTCCATGCAATAGTTATTTCATCAACAAAGTATTGCTCTCATGGAGATCGTACCCCACGTTGCCAAATCAATTTAGGTAATTTATTTTCCCCTTCACCTTAGGGTAGAATGGAAAAGATTATATATATATATATATATATATATATATATATATATATTCTTTAAGTTGTCGCTCTGAACACTAGTAAATGTTATGTTGCCAACTCAATCTGTGAATTTATGGTGGAAAGATTTGTATTTATGGGTTATGTGCAGTTATGTCCTTATACGAATGTTGATGGAATGCTCTTGATTATTATACCACAGGCATACCTAACTGTCAACAAAACACAAGGAAACATCAAAATACAGTACAAAAATAAATTATTGTACTCCCTATTATTGCTGTATTTATTTACAGAAAAAACATATATGGTTATACATGTTATAAATTTACAAATATTTACCCAAGTATGTTTACAACAAATTAAAAATCATTTCTATAATAAATTTGTTAAATTAAGTAGTACCGGAAGACCATGAATAAGATGATGATGATGACGCAGATGTGTTCTTTTTTCCAGCTTACCACTGTGGTAGATTGTAAGAGCATTCTTTTTACAAAGAAATTAAAAAATGTATTCATCACCCGAACAAAGCCTTTTTCGTTACGAGCATGAATTAAAGCATATCGTTGGCCACGATCTTTTGGTGCTGTTAAACCAATACTTAAATCCTGAAGGAATGCTTGTCTAGACGTACTTACTGTGCTGTCAGTCCATGCTTTTGTTAATATCCAGTATTCAGTAAAAATAACGTTTCTCCCTTCACTACGATATTTTCTTATAACACGTAAATAATCAGGACGCCATCTTATAATATCATCACAATCCATCAACATTTCTCTCTTCCCAATTTTTTTAAATGCAAAACCAACGTCAGTTAAGAACCTGTACAACGTACTTCTTGAAAAATTGGGTAAATCTACTTCGGTATTGACTGCAGCTAATATCGTGGGTGTCGTGGGTGAAAAAGCTGTAAACTTTACGTCTGGCAACTGTTTGAATGTGCTATATACTATATACTATTCTTTTGCCACAACCAAGCGCTTTACTAGTTTCCTCCACTGCCCCGGAAACATTCATATTTTTACCAAAATATGTAAAGCAATTCAAAATCATTTGCTTTTCGTTTAGCGAATAGATTTCTCCCCTTTGCCTTCGCTTGTAAGCTTCCATATTCTAATTCTATAAATTTATATTATATATATTCATTATACTTACAATAAACAACTGAGAGAATATAAGTGACACAAAAGGATAAACCAAAATTGACAAATAACAGAAACAGTGAATAATACCAAGAGCCAGAAAAGGATGGGTATGGTCCATAAGCGCAATACTTCCTTTAAAACGTGAGCTGCACTATAGAAATAAAAACTGTCCTAAATAATTATCTGTTTACTTTTTTTTAACCGCAGATAGTATACCGGGGTATTCAAATATCCCAAGCCAAATGGAATTCTACATTTGTAAAAGTTTTTGACATTTTTGGTTTTGCGCCTGTGCGTAACAGGTAATTTGGGGGTTTCGAATACTGCTGCATCCATTTATGATTGTCATATTTTGATGAAATCGCTTTCTGTTTCAGGAAATGTCGCAGAGATAATCTGTAAAATGTGCGTGTTTGATCATGGTAGTGGCAATTACTGATGAAATTGCTGATGATGGCTATAATTACTGGAAATAATGGCTTGAACTGGAGTAGAAAGGAACCGTCAAAAAGTAAAACAGCTTTGGGAAATATTGTACTACGGACTCTCTGGATAAAAGGAAATGAAAAAAATGTTACCACTGAAGAGGGGTCAGGGAAAATTCTTTTTGATTTAGAAGATGTTGCTCATTTCGTACAAACCAAATCCAAATCCGACAAAATATGGAACGTGGATTGTTCCAAAAATGACAGAAGAATTTTTTAGATGACCATATTCCTTATTTTCGAAATAAAATAGAATCAGTGAAGAACCTCTCGTTCCCCTTGCTGGAATAAGTGCCTTAACGTTAACGGCGCTTATGTTGAAAAGTAGCTAACAGTTCGCGCTTTTACTTAGCGTATGTTTGATTTTTATAAATAAAGTAGTCTGTAATTCACAAATGTACCTTAGTAATCAGACATCCCTCGTATTTCGTACCCCATTTCTTAAAACATACCTCTACCGCACCATTTCATGTAACTTAATTTGGTAATGCGACCGACCCTTAAGTGTTTAACGCATTATAAGATATCACCAACCGAAAAGAAAACTGAGGAAATGAGATCATCCCACAGACAATATCTGGAAGTGATTTCCTCAATTTTAACGGCGCATTATTTAAAAATGTATCATCACCAGTTGACTCAACTCAATATAAACAATTCGAGGAGATATTATATAGAATGGAGGTAATTGTAACGTATTTATATACGCGCCTATATCCTTTGGGTTTAATGGAAACGTCGCTGACGCTTTATTTTTATAATTTTTCTTAAACAAACTGCGTTTCATCGTTAGCCGTTTCCCAAATATACTTTCTTCATTTCCTCCCGGGCGCAGTATTAAATATAAAACGCTATTTATTTATAGCGGAAATGAAAGACTTATTGTGATTAAAATTGTTTGGAAAATTTATATTTTATAGGGAAAATATGATTTGTATGAATAATTAGTTTATACAATTAATAATCTTTGGGAAGAAATATTAATGGTTCGATTAAAACGCGTTAATATTCTAGCGTTTGTTGTTAGAAATATTTTATGAGTAAAACGGAATTTATGGTGTTCATGCAACGACCCCTTTTTCCCAGAGTATAGACGTATGCATTAGAAAAAGGCATTTTTAGACAAAGACGGCATCGTCCGCGCAGTACATTACAACATCTATGTGCAGTATGGAACCTCTACGGCTACAACACACGATATACACATGTAATTTCATAAACCACTACCGCATGCATTACTTCTAAGTAAATTATTGATTGTGTCCGATACATAATTATGTTGTGAGTGGGGTAGGGGTGATTAGCGCGGACTCCCCTTATTGGTTGCTTTAGGGTTGAAAAAAATGACTCACGCAGGGTGTAAAGTATTGACTAAACAATTAGTGAGTACCCTTAAGTGTATTTTTACGTCGGTAACGGTTCTGCTGCCTTTGTTGTGCACGTCGATTGGAAACGAGACACCTAAAAATCTCAAAATAATCACTACGCCGTGGTTCCGTCTTTGTGTGTGTGTGTGTGTGTATGTAGACGTTATGCTCCAACTCCTTTTCGTCTACCGTCATCATAAATATTAAGGGATCATCATTCATTCGTCGCGGTGTCTATAAAAAATAGTCATCGTCTGCGTTTTTATGGATTATTAATGACGTTTGATGGAAACAGTGATAGCCGGTTGTAGCATTCAATAGTTGTAATATATGAAATTCTAATTTCTAGTCGAAGGAAAAAAATCATGTCAGAAGGTAGCCGCCTAACGCACTAATGTATGCGATTCAAGCCTATATATGTATTTTCATCTTTAAAGCACTTCATTTATTTACCATGAGAATTTCACAAATTAATCTTCATATAGGTATATATGCCGCTCAATACTATCGGAGTAAAATTAAACCACATATGCTGCGAAACATCGCCACAACTAACTATAGTTTTATGTGACTCCAAGAATATCGATTAACCTTAATACGTGTCATGCAATTCTTTTACAACCCCAAATGCTATCGTATTTGAACTCTGTGTAAATTGTTTGACCTTAGTTTTATGTTTAACAAGCGGTTCTTTGCAAGGCCAATCTGCTAGTCCCATATATGTAACAATTTGGTTACTTCGTCATTTTTTTATTATTAGTATATAAACAGGCAAAACAGTTTTGGCAGCAAACTTTGGAATTCTATATTTATGTCTCAAATATCTAAATTTATATCCAATGGAATAAATAAAATTGAATCCGTTGTTCTTGAATTGTGCTCTAAGTAATTTTCAATTGTTCGAAGCAAGATTGCAACGACTCTCTGGCAGTATTATATCAGATTACATCGATTAATTCGCATTCGGTGATGTGGTTGACAATGGGAATCCACGAATTCCCGAAACACGTGTCCCGAATTAATCAATTTATCGTGATGTGAGGAATGATCCGATATATTGTGGATGTAAATATGATTGAGGAATGTACTTAACTATTTTATCTTGCTATAAAAACATTATGTAGATACGTATCGAATTAAGCGTTATTTTGGTTTTTGAGGATATACAGTGAGTCACGAAAGTTTTCATACACCTACCAAATGTTAAAGGACTTCAAATCCAAACATTGTATAATGAT
>JARFOC010000046.1:216918-239874 GCA_031763485.1 Osmoderma eremita
GCATTATTATACAATGTTTAGATTTGAAGTTCTTTAACATTTGGTAGGTGTATGAAAACTTTCGTGACTCACTGTATACCATAGAATTTACTGCTTTGGCCACTTTCAACAATAAATTTATGATATATCCTAAAGGGTAAAACAAAATACGATATCATCTGTTTTCATTATCCACCAAGTTCCACATAATTCGATAGGTATTCACAAAATATCAACTACCATGTTTACGGCAAGAAATAATGGCAATACTTTAGGTTGGTAGACTCTTTAAGGCAGTACAATCTCTTTTAAATCTTTCATTTTTGTAGTTATTTAAAATTTACCTATTTTATCCTATCAAATGAATCGAAACTTACGACTGGATGAGATATCCAAACGCAGTAAGTTTTATCAAAGAGCGTTGTTAACGAATTAAAACAGTAAGATATTATGGAACATAGAAGTATCTAAGGAATTTGAACGAAGCAGTCGTTCGCCTTAAAGAGTCGATAGTAAACCATGGAAAATAATTTAGGTAGATAATATACTAATTAGTGCAAAATGGTTAAAAGCCGACCTCAAACACCTTCATTACAGCACTGGAATATTTGAAAATTTCGCGATTTTAGAAAATAAGACGACTTCCTTCCCAGAGGATATTGCATTTTTCTTAAATCACCATATGTAGGTAGCCATCAACACATGGTTACTAATTACAAAATCATACACAAAAAAGAACTGGTGGTCGTGCATATATGTATCGATGCCAAAGCATTAAATCAACCGATCATAAAAGCACTGAATTCGTACCGCATGACCTCTAAACCCACACAGCTTTAATAGGTCAGATTTATACATAGTTACACCGACTGATGTTAATGGGATAATTTTGAGCATGCAATGTTACGCAAAAATAAGGTTCCTAGCATGCAACTTTATTATATGCTTGGATATATGTATATACATATGTATGTTATGCATCCGTTAGGTTTTGATGTCTTGTAATATCTTTTATTGCTTCCATAGTGCCTGATGC
Organism: Osmoderma eremita; assembly: GCA_031763485.1. NCBI lineage: Eukaryota > Metazoa > Arthropoda > Insecta > Coleoptera > Scarabaeidae > Osmoderma > Osmoderma eremita. Next base: position 217,934 of record JARFOC010000046.1, read on the forward strand.
TATAGATTCAAATTAGAATGTAGAGAGCTGATAAATCTCTTATTGGGATAATTTCTATTACCTACTAAAGCTTATTTGTATCGTTTTTCTTTTGCGTTTACATTAGTTGTTTATCAAATTTATAATTTTAACTTTGATGGTGAATAAAATATAGTAATTTTAGCTAAATTGTAGATAGTAGTACTTTTAGCATCACTTTTATTATTTACGTCAGACATACATCGTTGATTTTCATCTGATCCGTCTACAGTCACAAGAAAACAATTTTCCCTCGATACTTTGAAAAAAATAAGGGCACATACTCCCATTTCGTCTGTGGTAATTTGATGAAGATAGAGAATAATATACAAGAACCGGGAGGTTTTATATTTTTCTGCGTTGATTATGTTGATATTGTTTATAGGCGCCTATATACAACCACAATAATGCATGTACATAAACACACATACATATAAGTTTTTGGCGCTCCTATGCGGGGGTAATAAGATGAAGAAAAGGACACGCACACAAACGAAACACGAACAGCAGCGGGGAAACACACACGACGGACTCCAACACGCCCGCCGCTTATGTGTGTGTGTGTATGTATCGTAAAATGCGCAATCGTTGCGATAAGGCAGACGCTAACACAAATTCATTATACAGTGTCTAGTATATAAAGCAGCGGTCCTGCCATGTATTGTAAATGCAGATGCTTAATTTCATAGAAACACCAACTGGCTCGCTACACGGTTGGGGATAAAAATCAATACTTACACAGAAAAGAATATTTTTGCTTATAAGGTGCTTATAAGGAGTAAGAGGGCCCGAGAACAATTCGAAAACCTTGCGAGTCCTTGCTCACATCAACAGACCGTTCTTGTGACAGTAGTGGTGGTGGTTGTAGCGATGACTTGCTATCCCCTCTCCAGTTAATAATATTATTATTTAGTATTGTTATGATAGGTACTAGATGAGGCAATTCCGTGCATTCGAATTCCCACATCCAAAAAGCTAAACATTTCCTCAAACACTCACTTAAATGTTCGTAACATTTTAAAACATTCTTATACATACACTTATAAATAACAAATAATAAAATTTTAAATACCATAAACCGGGAAATTTTACATTCATATCTAGATGATGTTTTGCTAAAGAATAAGAACGGCCACTATTTTTTTACGTCGGAATCTGCATGGATATATATCAAGCGAAATAACAAAAATATAGAAACAGAATATAAGAAAAAACATCCTCAACCAAGCCAAAATGTTTGCCACATCTTATCACCTCCATAAAAATACATGAGCTTGATAAGAGCCATCAAATTAGCACTAAATAATGATACCCAGAATTTCTAGTTGGTGTTTTATCGAACCTTATTTATTATATAGCTACCGTCGACAACATAAGGATTGCAAGCAAATGAAACGAGCCTCAATATTAAGATAAATGTACAATAGCTTTGAAGACGATCCTATTTGTGGCATCCATTAAATCATCAATGTTTTTCAACGTTATTACAGAAAGATTTTCTTATTTTGAGGTTAGGGAGGCAACTAAATAATATGTTATTATTCTTGAGTAAAAGTTAAAACAGTAAATTTTCATCTTCATTAATTAGGAGACTAAATTTTCTGCATACACATCTTTACAATAACGTATTTCACTAAATCACACGTTTTTCATGTTAACAATCCAAGATATAATTCAATATAAAATACATGTAAGCGTAGATTAGCAAATATTGTCTACTTTTATCTCATTTCCAAGCTCTCCAAATAAACCTGACTAAGATTCAAAAGCTTAAATTGGAATGATTTCAAAGAATCTATTTGGAATATTTGCAATTTCTTAGAACTTTGTATTATTATTTCTAATGGTAAACTGTTCCTCTATTGCCAGTGGCCAGTGGTTCCTAATCAGTGGTCCGCCAGAACGAAAATATGGTCCGCGAAACATTTAAAAATTTACTGGAGCACTTTACTGATCTGAAATCTCAGATGCAGTTGGCTAATCTTGTGAATATTTTCACATATTTGAATAAGCTAAGGTTGCAAGGTTCCGGAAACATAAATTTAGCAGGCATGGCAAATATATTTTTATCCTTGAAGGTAAACTTTTTCGGCTTTATTTGCAAACTTCAATTATGAATGGGTAAAGTAATGTTTCTGCGTTTGCGACATTGAGAGCGCTCATCGATGACGTGACCAATGCGAATACACAAGAGAACATCAGAAGTCGTCTGAGAATGCTGGTGGATGAATTCAATCGTTACTTCACGGAATATAACCAAACCGAATCGAAAGATATCCAAAGCTGATTCGTAACCCTTTCGTTGGATAGGTTTTTGGAGGTCCAGGAAAAGCTTATTGAATTGTAAAATGATGAAAACTGCAAGGACGCATGTGTATCTGTTTCCCTTAGGGGATTGTTATGTAAAAAAGCATTTTGATATATAAAAATTCGGGTAATCTCTTTGCGATACCTTATGCTCTTCTCCACGATTTATTTGTGTGAACAAGGATTTTCTGCTTTGCTTGTAATTAAAAACAAGTCCTAGAATAGACTGAAAACACCTCACGGGCCTGGACTTATTGGACGAACTCTAGGATGCCATCCGCTCTACAATAGGACCAAGCGGCCGAAGTGGAAGAAGCGATCAACGACCCAGCGGATGACATCGTTTCCCCAAGTAACCAAAAGACTGAAAGGAAGGGATGATATGCGTGTAGCTTTGAACAATAATATTAGTCCCAAGATTCCACAGGATGTAAAGGAGTTGCAAACCCAAAAATCATCTCCAAATTTTGATTTTTTATTAATATTGTTCTTTTGTTTTAATTTAAATTTGTTTTAAATTAACACAATTTATTATTCTTGAGCCTTGTGATCCATGCAAGAACAAAAAAAAATAGTGGTCTCAGTTAAAAAACAAGTTACGAACCTTAGCTCTATTCCAACTTTCTTATAATATTTTTTTCTTAAAAAAGCTTACATGTATTTCCTCGTAAAGTTTTGATTGAATTCATAACGATAATTTATAAAAATTAAAATTTTGAAAAAACGGAGCCATTAAAATATAACTTGTGGATGAATCAACAGAAACTTCTTGTATGTTGAAGTAATAGCTAAGTAATTAAAGGTTCTGTGATAGCAATATCAATTTTTCATTTTAAAATCCAAGATATAATTCACTAATGTCTCATTTTCCTCCAAGTTCATTTCCAACCTCTCCAAAAGTAAACCTGATCAACATTCAAGGTCTAAAATCAAAATCACTCCGAAAAAAATTCTTAGAACTTTGTATTATTCTTTCCATCTGTCTATTCCAACTTCTTTATTATTATTATTTTCTTCAAAAACCTTACGTATATTTTTCATAAGTAGAGTGGTGGACAGTATCGGCTGTCCTAAAAAGTATCGCTTTTAATCTGTTTGTCAGCTACAAAGCTATGAGTTTTACTATTATAATATTTTAACAGGTTAATGTAAATATTACTCCATAACTTTAATGATGCCAGAAACAATTTTATTACACAACATGTAAGTAATGGTGTTCAGTACCTACTGTCTTATTGTCAATCATATCTTTCCAGTTTGCACTCTTGAAAAAGGTATAGAATAAAAACGGAAAGCTGAAGCCAAACAATAAAGCTGTGTTTTGATTGCCCTAGCTACAATTCTCATTAAATTCAATTTTCGAAATTTTTCATAAGGACTGTCTTCTTGAAGCTATATTAAAATAAACTTCTGTATTAAAATGGAAACTTTTTGCATATTCAAATAATTTGTTAATAATTAAATCCTTAACAAATTATTGGAACGCCAAAATAACCAAGTATTATTGATGTTTCAACAATATATAACAAAGACCTAAAGTTAAGAATGTTGTAATGTAATTTGAGATCATCAATTAATTGTCATAAATCAGATAGTATTGATGAGCAGTTGAGCAACTAACACAATAATATTGCACAAAAATTTAACTATGGACAGAAAATTTATGTGCATATTACTTCATATTTCTTACTTGCACACTGTTTGGAAAGCAATAAAATGTGTTTACTGTATATGACAGTTCTTTGTATGCTGATTTTTTCTCAGTGTAAAGGGATAATTGAACAAAACTATGTTGTAAATTCGTAAGCATTTGTAAGCCCATAAAGTGTAATGTAATTATTTCATTATGTTTGGACGTTCATTATTAGTTCATATCACACCAGAATTTCAATTCGCTTGAACACATCTCATTTCAGTAGTTACTTCTACTACTTTAGTTTGGTTAAAATAAAATGAATAAAATTTTTAATCAAAAATACAGCTTTTAATAATAATATTTTCTTTCAATAAGAAGAAAGAAGAAGAAAACATAAACTGAATCCTGTCGATACCCCCTTTTCTTCACGTCATAATTAACCGTACTCACCTAACACGCGGAGCGTAACCCAGAAATTCACATGAGCGATTAAATTTCATTATACCTGGCCCGAAAGTGGCTGCTAGACTAAGACTGGGAGAGAAAAGGGTATACGCACAACTCTAAATCAGTTCGTTAGAAAGGGCATTGTTCAAAGTCTATCCGAAATTCATCCGCAAAAGGACAATTTCTTATCAAAACGACTGCGGTCCAAGAAAACATTCGATCGAGATCGACCCCGGCCCCATAGTTGACGGGCGTGCATTGTTCAGTTGGCCGACATCCGAGCGACGTTACCTTTTAAAACCCCCCGAAGATGATCCCTTAGGAAATTTTAACCATCTAAATGCCTTCATTGTACACGACTGGTAACGGGGTGCAGTATTCGCACCCCATAATCTAAATAGCCCGTACCTTCGATGTTATGATCGTTACACGTATGTGAAAACATTGTGACGACGAACGCAGGAAGCAACCAGTAACCTTTTTGGAGTGAGAAGAGGCTAGATTTCCTCCTTGTAAGTTTGTATATAAACGACAGTATTATTTGAAAACAGAAAATATAAAATACCTCTTCTGAACATTCGATAAACATGCATGCATATTAATTTTACGAGTGGATATATCCTAAAAAATCCAATGCAGAATCTATTACCTACCCAAATTGAATTGAGATCTAAATACACTCCGACGAAGGTAGCTGCGCAAGCATGCATGTTAAATTCACAATTAGAAAATTTTAACAATGTTATTTTTATAGTCGCACAGTTGAACGGTTTACAGCAATTGTTATGATGTTATAATAACTCTTTTCCGGTTTGTGTATAAATACATGGTGTGTGGTGTTGGCCGCTTTGAATGCTGCTTTTTATACCGTCCACCGGTGGGATCTTGTGTATTATTAGATTATATTATTCTATTCTTTCTGGCCGTAAACGGGTTATTGATAATAATTAAATTCAAATTGAACGATACTTCTGGAATGTAGTAAAGCTTTAAAAAAAACTGCAGAGTTAGAATGGAGAGATCTCGTTTTTTGCATATAATCTTTTTTGTCCTTCTTTCATACCTGAACTTGAATTTATAATTATTTGCAGTTACATAACTGTTAATCCAGAAATAAGAATTTAGAACTTGAAATTACATAACCACATATAGGTGCATAGCAATGAAATAACTGAATTGGCATTTTTTTTTCCATTTAAATATATCTAAAGGTTTTCAATTTTCCCAAACGAAAGCCGGGTTTTTGTTTCAAACCTACCAACAAACTTAAATATACTATGTATCACAAACTTAACCTTTCGCAGCATAAATCATGATAGAAAACAAATACCACAACAAAAGGTTAACCTAAAATTCTTCTTTTACAACCATAATTGGCTATGTCTTCATTATCGTTGTTTTATTTATTTTTAACTTTAAATAAAATAAAATTATATCAACGAATCAGTTCTAGACGGAAAATTACGACAATTATTGATTAATTAATTTACTTGATGAAATAAATGCCATGACAACTTCTTGTCTCATTTCTAATTACTTTTAATGAAATAATTATGAAATTATAAAAGAATAATGTAAATAATAGTTATGTAATACAATACCAAAAAATATAATATGTTAAAACTAAATTGAGCTGTAACAATTTTCCAAATTAATCACCTTAATAGGCATGCAAATATAAAAGCAATTCCAGGAATTGAGAAAGTAAATTTTAAGGTTAATATTAAATCCAGTTACCTTTGAAAAGTATAATGTTTCCTGTGCCTAAAAAGGTGTAACAAGTTAAACTTATACTTTAAAATGTATAATATTAGGTATAAGAAATAGCATGTGTGGCAAATAAATCATTTCGTTATCATGTTTGGTTTTTGCAATTAAAACTATGGTTAATTAGAATGTGTCACATCTAATCGTTATGATTGAATTAACCACATTTTATCATAAAATTTAGAAGGAAATAATTATCAAGCTGTTATTGTGGCGATTATTTAAAAAAATAATACCATTTTTTATTAATTTAAACATCTGTATTATATATAAAACTAAATTGTTGTAGAAAAGGAACTAAATCATATTTTTCATGTAAAATAGTTATTGACAGTATGTCATTTCATTACATAAACGCGATAAATAAGTTTCCTTTTCATTATGATTAAATAACGTGTACTTTGAAAATATGAAGTAGAATTGGGATCCGTCAATTAAACATCTCACCAATTGTAATATAATATTGTTTTCAAGAGAAAATAAATAAATATATTTTAAAAATTGTTTTAATATTATGTATTCAATTACTCATTTTGACGAATAAAAGTTATATATCTATGTAATAAGTTATGCAATTTTATAATTTTACGTAATCTATATCATGATTATTATTGCCATTACTATTGTTATATATATATATATATACAAATCATAGATCAAATATGCATATTTCTTTAATGGCAATCGTAAAAAGCACCTTTCACTCTGTTGGAGAAGAAAATATAAAGGAATTTTAGAATAAATTGTTTTAAGATTATTATATTACAATACACTCTCTAAGCATAATTCTGTAGAAAGTTTAACCATAATATAGGACGGGAATTATGCAAAATTAATCAACAGTAAAATATTTAGTTGTTACCTTAAAAATAACTACTTGGATCTTAAGCCGCATAGTTGTATAATTTAAAGGAGTTTAATAACTCAATGTTTATCGATTATTGATCATATATCTATAATATCCCGGGCCTAAGTAACAATGTGAAATGAGTTCCAAAAATCTATGCTAAAACTTAGATTTGTTACAGGATTACCTTTAATTGCTTGCAGAGTGGGTAACATTCCTTAGTTTCCATGAATTTGTATAGTTGTACGTTGCATTTATGATTTTGAACTATTTAGGCACCCCAATTTTCGATTTATTTTCCACACTCAGATTGTTTTTTAAAAGAAAACCTAGACACGGTAAAAATAAAAAGAATAGGTATGGTAAACACTTGGAAATTCGACGAAGTAAGGACAAACGAATCGAAATAGTTTTAAAATATTTCTTGGTTACTACTATTATATTGTTTGGATGAGATTTTATTGAATTTAAACGAAAAATGTCGGTTTTTAAACCATGCACATTGTACTACATCACAACGTATAGCAATGCAATAAATATTTACTGATGTCGATGCACGCCGAAAACAAAAAAAAAAAGAAAAACGAAACAAACACGTGAAGGTCGGGAAAAGTTATGGACGGAATAAAGATAAGCGGGATATAGTTTTAAACAGATATTTATACTCATACATACATACACTATGGCACACTCGTAAAGGTCGCGAGCTTGTAAATAGTGTTTCGATTCCTAAAACCTATTTCGTTGCATGTCACTACAGACTTTCGCGGTAGGTGTCGAAGTTATCGTTCAGGCGAGTTAGGCTGACCGTAGTGCGCGCCAAGCGTCCAGCGTCCTAGGGCAGAATTCAGCAGGTCGGATGGTCGAACACCGCGTGATCCTCTTTTAATGTGTGAGTGAGAGTGTGTAGTTAAAATCGACGCGGTATATTTTAGGTTTTACGATTTTTTTATCACACCTGTTTTTCTTTTCTGTTTGTACTTGCAGCGCACGAACATGCTTGAGTGTGGTGTAATTATTCGGAGCGGTATAACCACGTAGAACTGTTAAAAATGGATTTGATTTAAAAGTTTTTCTTTTGAATTTTTCCAATTGGCAAAATAACAGAACACTATATCTTTAATATATAATAGGGGCATCACAAAACCGACACTTTCGCTTAAATTCTATCGCAAAGTAAACCGAGTTAGTACCCCGAGAGTAGTAACCAAAAAATATGTAGAAAAAGAAGTGATACAGAAAAGAAAAAATACGATCGAAACAAATGAACAACGACCAACCCGAAACAAACGGTAATTATTGAAAAACTGATTGCTAAGCGTCGTATTGAGACGCCGACGCTGTTCTGGCGCCGAGTATAGCGCCGTACGAGTAGTTAGCACGCCTGCCGGATTTGCATGGCGCTACTGCACACCCCTACCTTGCAGAGGGAGACGGAAGTACGCGACGCCCCCGCGCTAGAAAAGGACGGACGGCGTCGACCCCGCGCGTTTTACTTTTTAGAATTTCCAAGTCGCCCGCGCGCGCGGGTTGGGAGGAGGCCGGACGGGAAGGAAGAGAATAAGGCGCGGAGATGTGTGCGGAAAAAAATCCGAATTTCGATTCGGAGAAAATTTTAATTCCTTCCCATACGTATGTATATAAAAACCCGAAAAGGAAAAATTAATTTTACCGCCCTTATTAGACGCGAGAATCGTCCTCCGTTCCCGAGCCAGTTCGTGGTAAATGGAGAGAGACGGAGCGAGAGAGAGACGGAGACGTACATTTCATTAAGGACGAAGGAGGAATGAAATTACATACCTCGTATAAGAGAAACTAAGACGAAGTGCTCCGTGATGATAAGGAGCGATGTATAGGGGCCCAGCGCTGGGCGAGCGGGACGCCGCCAGCGGTAATTTGCTGGCGTTAGAAGGAGCGCGCAATATGCAAGTTAATTAATCGGTAAAGTAATGAGAATAGGGCGCATGCGCTCGGAGACGTTCCGCTTGATAGAGGGTGGAAAGAGGGTGAATACGCGGAGGGGTAGTAGCAGTCATCAACGCCAGCGCAGATTAGAAGTACAGTCTATGCAAAAAAAGCGGCGCGTTGTGCCGCGCCGGGCGCGAGCGGTATGGCGAGGAGTGCGGGGTAGGGAATCGAATTTTTAATAATCAACCGGGTGGCGCGGGTGTGCATAGTTATGTAACACCGGCAGCAAACAAGGACAAAGAGAAAGAAAATCACCAGCGTTACCGAACACGAATATTTGCATTAAAATGTGTACGCAGGCGGCAACAAAGAGCTTCAACTCTCGTTTTAGAGAGGATTGTACTACGATACCTTTAGTTATGATTATGAATGATTGACGCAACTCGAGCGTTTAACACCTGTTTCCTTTTGCACGCTAATACGTTGCTGTATATGTAAGTTTTTAGTTTGTTATACAATAACCAATCGAACAATACGTCTGACCCCTAAACACAAAATATATTGACTAAATTCCTTATCAAAATTATATCCATTCCACCATTAAATAATATTTAGATGTTTCACCATGAAGATTCTAAATGTACTAATTAAAAAGATAAATGCAACTAAAAAAACAATTAATAAACTACCAACAAATAAGATTGATAAATGAGTTTTCACTGTCAAAATTTTTGGGTGAAATAAATCAAAAGAAAATTTATTCTTGTATAATCAATATTGAAGCACCAAATGTCGCTCGAAAAGAATGTTTCTTTGTACTTCAAACAGTTTAACTAATTAAAAATGTTGATCAGATTTTGTAACTGCTTTTGCATCATGCACTTTTTGCCTGGTAAATATTGTTCTACATCTTGTTTTGAATGCATTCAAAGTAACATAGTAACAAATTGCAGATGTTTTTTAAAAAAATGTAATATGGGCTACCATCTATTCCAAGGTTTAAAAGGATTGAATGAACCTATTTAAATTTTTGGAATATTAATATAAAAATGTTTTAGTTGTTATGAGTGAAATGGAATGACAGATTATAGTGGACCCTTATATCAAAACGCTTGTATTGCAGTAATTAAAAAGTTGTTCATAAAATTTCATTTAAACTCCTTTAATGTGTATTTCTTTTCTGATTCAATACTATTAAAAATGTTGGCAATAAAGTATAATTGAGACCTCCCTACTTTTCATTGACAAATTTTAAACTATTTTACCCGAAATTAATGAAGAGTATTTTATAAATTTTCCTTATATAAAAATTAACAGCGGTATATTTTAGATAATTCTTAAAAATTCTTAAAATTGTATTTTTTCAAAAACTGAATATTTTTTAAATAAGAGAAAACTTGGTATAGGTACATTACGAAAATTTTAATTGTCCAAAAATAATAGCAACACATAAATGTAACGATAATATCTACTAGCAACACAGAAAATTCACTTACAACGTGTTTTGCACAGTTGAATCGAATCAGAAACATGATCCTCACGTGGTGGTCGATTGTCGAGGCTCAGGTGTAGAAACTGTCGTCTTGTTGTGGTGCTTATTTATAAACTAAACTAAATTAGTAATAAACACTTAAAACAAACTATTGTCGAATATCCTACAACACTTGAACAAAGAAAAAAAACTCGTTTTTAACCCTCGCACATGGCATTATAAATTGTATTTGCACTTTTTCACAAAATTTTAGTTTTATAAACGTTACTTCTTATTAGAATTCTATATGTATCTCATGCGATACACCGTTGATTTATATTTACAACACTTAAGCGGTCAAATCGGCATTTTAAACTTGGGTATTTACATTCGCAAAATGCGATTGGAATGACGGAATCCTTTAGTAACAATTTTTTTCGTCGTTCCTTTTGTCATTCGTGTATATTTAAACAGTCTATCAATCGTGTCGAGAATGTATTATTTACATGTATACGACATAGGCGACACCGTGTAAACAGTTCCAAAAAAAAAAACACAATATTTATACTTGACACGCTGACTTAACTGAAGCGAACGCGTCTTTTCACCCGTCCGATATCCATGGCCAGTCGAGATGTTCTGACCAGTGCAACGCTGACCAAGAGAGGGGGCGTAATTACACACGGAGGGGGGGCCATGTGCGCTAACAATATACTTAACAATTCGCCTAATGACCACCTCTCGCATTATCAAATGCAAAATGAACGATATATAGACACACTAAAAAAAAAAGGGAAAGATCCAAGAGACTCTAAATAAAGTTTATGAATGACGAAAGCACTCAATAGAAACGTATGTAAGTATAGAGAGATCCAGCACGTGACTGACGGGGCATTTGTTTATTTATATTAAAAAGGAAGGATAATACAATAGAGACGTGTTTCCAGTTATTTTTCACGTCAATGGGTTGATTCGAACGAAATCGGAACAGTTATACAAATGAAGGTGGAATGAATGTAATGTAAATGATTCCTTCCTTGTTTATGTTATTTATCAAGAACTTCTTAATTTAGATATTTCAGTCTAAATTGTATTATTTAGGATTTGTACTAAAATAAAATCGTAAATACGCAATAAAAGTAGGAAGTAACCCGTAAATGATTACGGTATTTATTAATCATTTCGGGCATCTATCTTTGCGGCGTTCAAAAGAGGTACGGCATTTACTAGAGTGCGGCGTTTATTTCTAATCAAACCAAATCATCATTTCTATTAGTTTTCTATCCATATCAAACATAGTTTTGATACAAAACGACTTCGTTTTAGTATTACATATAGAATTCAATCTGGATGTGGTTAGCGGGGATTCCCCTACCAAGTTTTGACGTTGATTTTGTGCACTTCCCATACAGGTGCGGCGTTTATTAGAGTGCGGCATTTTTTCATTCGGCGTCTATTTAAGTGCGACGGTTATTGGAATTACGTATCCAATTAGAATAAATGCGATTAACTTCCAGTTGCTTCGTTTCCTGTAATAGGTGATTCTTAAATTATTAAAAAGTAATATTTATCTGAGCATATTACACACACACAAAGTAATTGTTTTTTAATGGATTAGCTTTTGAATTTCCTGCATTATTCTTAAATCTAGGTGAATAAGGATCACCTTCCATCGTCACAGCTTATATATTCACAGAAGTTACAAACTGAAGTTATTTGAATGTAATCTGCACTAGCAATAATTCATGTGAGCATTGTTATAGAGGGTTACATTAATCTAAATTATTTTAGTACACTACATTATCAATTATTGACCATTTTTAAAATGTAAATTAATGTATCACTTTTTTTAGACTTAATAATAAAGTAATTCAATATTTGGTTCTACAAAAATACAAGATATCAGGTATCACAAGCAAATACCATATTCTTACTTCCACCATTACTTAAAGAATCCTTCATGCCCTGATATTAGAAATTAAGCAGCATCCACAGAAAATGTATTGCCTTTTAATCAATATCATCATAAATAAATGTATTAGTATCTGGAGCAACTAAGATATACCACAGAATTGCTCGGTAATATTGCAAATTAATATTAATCGATATTAAATATGTATGTCTTGTATATGTCGTATATAGGCATTATTTTGAGCTATTGAATTGTAAAATGCTAATATAAGTCTTCCCTATTAGGTAAGCATTAATTTGGTTATAACAAGAAACACTTACTGTTGAATTTTATTCCATCTACACTATGTGCAAACACATGGTGTTTATAATACATATTTATACAGAGTGATATCAAAAAGGCAAAGTTTTAACTCATTTGAACTTAATCCCAAAATATAATATCCTTATTTCAACTCAGGCAGTTCGAAAAAACCTTCCAAGAGCTCGCTCCAACTCTGCATTGATTTCAGTGCAGGTTATATACCGAGTGCACTCGCTGGTACTGCGCATAGGGAGTCTAATGTGTCTTAGCAATGAATATATATTCTTCGATGTATCTATGCATTAGATAAATATGAAGCAAGCAGATCCGTCAGCATCCTTACAGCATCGTAATGCGTATTCTTTCTAAGAAACTTAAACATCTGACTGTGTCTTTTACCCTTTACTGAGGCAAGAATTCACGCTGTATGCAAGCCATTTGTTTACGTTAGCATTATAATAATGTGTCAAGTTCGTTAGTTATTGTCAGTATTGTTCAGACGGTTAGACGAAGTGATGAATATGGCTTTCTGATCTCTGATGTTTATTAATGGAAAATAGTTGGAAGTAATGGAGGTGGAAATACAACAAATATAATCTACTGATGAAGGTTTATACGTTACATCGTGCACTTTTACGTGCTAATTATGGACACAATATAAAATTTGGGTAGAAGTATGATTCAGATATAAAGGCCTTTGGACTTGAATAGTTAGTTACAACATACTTACCTAGTATTTTATGGTAAAATGCATTTTCAATTGATTCATTAGACAGAATAACACTATCCAATAGATTGCTATTAAATGAAAAATTTATTAAATCATCAGTTCTGGGGATATTTTTGTCAGGATGCGCGTCAAGCATGCCTGACTGGTGATTACGTTTTGGGTGGCCCGTTGCTATGTTGGCTCTAATTCGTGCGACGTCTTGCAGCCTCTCTAATAGCATGAAAGCTATACGAAGTCACACGAAGCACTTCTAACTTGGCTACCGCCACCCAAAACGTCATCTAAACAAAATCCTAAGAGTTGCCTTAACAGCAACAAATAAAGTAAGTTTATTTACCCATAGTTAAAGACGCAACACTTTTTTACACACCATCGTGCCAGTTCAACGCTAACCCTTCACGTTACTTCCTTGTAAGATCATATAGAAATTTATTATCTAATACTGTACGATAGTATTTTGATTAGAATTTGGTTATTATATGGGTGCTATATTAGTAACAGCTTTGCCATCAGTTGTTAACACTATCACACCTGTTAATATTGAGCTTGTAAAGTAATGTGATACTAATAATTGCAAAACATTATTTGTTTACCATAGTTCACTACTTATTTTTCAGATTTGAAACATCCAGTTACCTTCGAATTTTATTAGTCTTGCACACTATTGTGAGTTTAAAATATAAGCAGCCACTACTTAATAGAAAAATTAATTATAAATTTTGCAATGAAAGGTGAGATAGATTGTTACAAAGCTACTAAAAGTTTCTTAATCATTTATGGTATTATTTTAATATTATATACAATTCACCCTCCATGCAAACCACTTCCATTCAACTTCAATTTTTGTTTTTACTACCCAGTACTATTCGCACATGTATTGAGTAATACACACATTGCTTAAACATGCATACAGACACACAAACACGCATTGTATATATATAAATATCTATACACATATCTAATAAACATCAGTTTTTATTAAGTAAAAACAAATTGTCGACGTATATTGCGAGATTATCTAAATAAACAATACAACTCTGTTCGAAATACTTTTCCACTTAATATGAGTCAGCCGATTTCCGGTTTATTAATTCGATTTGTAATATGGAGTGTGAAGGTTTCGGTTAAGGAAAGTTATATTTTAAGGTTTTAAGTGATTTAAGGAAAATTATAAGAGCTTCGATAATACATATATTCCATAATCTTAAAGTAAATGTTGATAAAAATAATTATTTTGGGTCGAAGATTCCTCTTTTTTGATTTGTAGTTGTTCAGAGGGATTATACGTTGAAATAGTAGTTTACCAAAGCACCTAAGTCTAGTTTACAAAAGAAATTGATGCGTCCTCACTACCAGATACTCCTAAACGATCGTAAAACGTTCCAAATTTCATTTATCCACATACTGTACAACACGTGGACGTACACCAGGAGCTCATCTCGGCTAGCTAACACTTTCCTCTTTGGCATGGAAACTAAGTAGCTAACGCCACTATGTAGCCAAGCGTTTAACGCCGCGTTGTGACTTAAATACGAAAATAAAATATTTATATAAGCTTGTTTGTTGTGGGCAGGTTGTCACCCTAGCAAGTTAGCGCCTGTTTGCTGGCACCGGCTGCTTCTGCTTCAATCGGCCATGGGGTGATCTCGTGTGTATGTATATACAAGCGTATACATAATAACTAACCATCACTGGAGGTATCAACCAAAAAATGATTGTGGGCTCTCCACTTGTATAACATGTCGTGTGCTGCCCGTTCTGATCGTATGCATAATGCATAGATATATTTGTTAAATGTAAATTTTATGGACGGATTGTTATGTTAAACGGGGGATTTATGTATTATTATAAGTGGCACGCATACCTCGTACTCTGTCTTCTATGTCGAGGAAGGAATATCAAGGGTGGTGGTAAACTGTGTAAATGGATAAAATCGAATAGATTATGGAGGAATTTCTAGTATTTAAACATATTTTTAGCTAATTGATAACACATTCCTGTGTAAATAAACGCATATGGATGAAATTTACATCGTATAGGAACAACCATTCGGCTCGACAACTTTTCCAAAGCTATTTCAGGTGCAGCATAAGATCTTACGGCTTACGTCACTAACCATTATACGGTAACAAAAAGATATTCCACCACATGACTTCTTAGTTTATTCCCAATTACGATTGTACAGTTAGGTTATTCCTATAAAGACAAGGTTCATTACGGCAGCATTCCTACCTAAGAACGTTCTGTTGGGACTCATAGTAAATGCACTTTTGAAAATAATAATCGGACTT
The DNA here is from genome assembly GCA_031763485.1 of Osmoderma eremita. Lineage (NCBI taxonomy): Eukaryota > Metazoa > Arthropoda > Insecta > Coleoptera > Scarabaeidae > Osmoderma > Osmoderma eremita. The sequence goes on from JARFOC010000046.1 coordinate 233,571, forward strand.
GCAGCAGACAGGTAAGCGAAGTTATCGTCCTCATGTTTGCCAACAGCCTCATAGGTACAGAGTAAATCGTTCTAAATTGATGTACACTAGTCGTTCCATGTTACAAGACATTAAGGAGTTACTGTACAATACATATTAAAGCTTGAATTTGGTAGACAATAACGATATTGTGTGGAATGCTTATATAATATAAGTAAATGAATGTGTACATAAAATTAAACTGCATGTAGATAAGATTAAGAAAAGTTTATTTAAGCCCTCATTGACATTCATTGGTGTTGAAGAACCTGGGAACTAAGATTTTATGTGGCTATAACTTTTCAGAAAACGTGTGCAAAAATAAATTATTTACCTGTTTAAAATGTGGTTGTCATAGGTTACATAAATCATGCAGTGGTGTAAAACGTATCTTACATCACAAATTAATTTTGTATACAACGAAATCTATGCATGCCTTCACGGAACGAATAAAACGTATTGCCCTTACGTGAGTACGAATGTCAAAAATTGTGCTTATTATAGCAGTCACGTCAAGATCTGAAAAATTTGGATGTATTGACCAGCAGGAATCTTAAAATTTGAATAAGCAAAAATTCTTATACACCTTCACCTTAATACAAAGTACTTATAAGTTATTTTGATTTACATTATATTTATATATACTACATTGAAAGACCGATATTTTCAACTTCAGTAAACTTACTGGGTGAAAGAAATTTTCCTTTGGAGTCACTATTCCAACTACATATTTATTGATTTATAGATGATATTCGTTTGTCTGTATTTAAATATGGATTTTAGTCAGAGTAATCACAATAATTCATAGTCAATACTCCGTCTTATTTTTTCTGAATGTAGATATTTATTGTAATCTACAGAGTATTATATAACACCTGCTTCAACAAAAAAGAAATAAGTAAAATGACAACGATTAAGATATATAGTCAATAATAGCATCTATACTTATGTACTCTTCTGAATAATGGACTCTAACAGAAAAACTGAAAAGCAAAATACAGGCCTGCGAAATGACAATATTGAGAAATATAGAGAGTGTAACGAAGCTAGATAAAATAAGAAATGAAGAAATCAGAAGGCGTTTAAAGATAAAAAGTATAACTAACAAAATCCAGACACAACAATTGAGATGTTTCGGTCACGGAGCTAGAATGGGGGAAAAAAGACACTCAAAAATTATTTGGGTAACTAAAGTACAGGACAAACAGGCCAAGGGTAGACCCAGAGTTATGTGGAATGAAAGTATAAGGAAAATCTTAGCAGACAGGGGCGTTTCAGGGACTCAAGCAAAGACAATGGCAGCAAACAGAACGCAATGGAGAAGAATAATTATCCCTACACCTCGGATAGAAGAGGAAATGATATGATGATGATTGTAATTAATAAAATAATGGCGTCCGAAGTTCCTTAACTATTATCAGTTACTCAAAGGGCCACTATTTTGAATCAAAATATATTACAGGTATGCAGGTAAAAATGCGGATTTAACTGCTTCCGTAAATATCTATCTTCTTCGATTAAGAAGATCATATGTTTATGAAGAGATTGACACATCATTATGGGCACAATCACTGTCATTATTGGATAATAGTGTAGTATAGTGCTAGCAAATCTCCCCAATAATCTTTCCAATAATGGATATTTTGTTTCTTTTTTGGAAGTAAACAAAAATATTATAAAAGTAATTTGGAGGAAGAAACACGTGGCCGGCGAAATTGAAGTACATCTTCACGGTTGGGACTCAGATAAACTTAATAGGCACGGTGCAAAAAATATTAATTACCTAGAATTGAATACAAAAAAGGAGAAAATTAAAGCAGTATTTCGGTGGACAACCCAGTCGAAATCTGGTACATGGTTTCCGTTTCTTGGGTGAAGACAAAACAGGAACTTTCAGAATCAAGTTACTCTGAAGTAGAGAGTTTTTGAAGTGTCTTCGTCAATTTTTATCTGTGTAAGTTACAACCTATCGGACAATGAAAAATTATTATTAATTTTTCTTTTATCCAAACAAGCATTAATCTTCCATCAAAATCTGCCAGAAATAGGGGGTGATATTAAAATAAAAACACTGAAAATATACAAAGTTGCTTTAAAATATATACCTACTATTTTTGGAAATTGCCATACTTACATGCATTTATAGTTTTTCAAGTGTTTTTTCGCTCCAAAATGCGGTTGGAGTAAATGAAATTGATTGACAATTGATAACTTATTGATCAACGAGTCTCAACCGAAGGTAGTTGTAAATTTCCTAGCGGTAAATGAGGGTAAAAGGATATTAAACGGGGAATATTTTTGTAACTATTTCGTGACAAATAAATAGGTATGTCATTTTCGTTGAAGGGAATTCGATGTTTAGCGTGCTTCTTAATAAAACGCGATGACAAGCAACGCGCATCATTTATGTTCCTTCTCAAGTTTTCGAAGTGAATCGATGACAAGGTGAAATTAAATTTATTTCCATGAGAACGTCATAGTTACACGGCGAGCGCGGATTTACCTGCATATCTGCAGACAGCGAGGCGATGTACAGTCGAGGATACCGAGCCTAACTACATTACCGCGTAGTTTATGTCTGTGTACGTACGTACAGCGGGCATCTCCTCCGTAAGTGTGTATAGAAATTTAGATTGGAAGTGAGAGCGTATAGACTTCTCTAGAGTGTGTAAGCATGTTATACAGAATACGTCCTATGCCCCTCTCTCTGGTGCCGGTACAGATATGTGTGCGTGTGTGTAAGTAGAAGAGATGATGTGGCCCGCGCGCTAAACGAAGGCAGCGGAGAAGAGCCACGGTGGGATATTCCCCGTGTGCTGATGCCGAGCGGGTTGCAGGGTACGAACCGGAGCGGGCAAAAGTGTGTACCCGAAGTGGGGGAGCATTTGCATACCGGTAGGTGACAAGTCGCGGTGGGCGTGGCCCTTTCGACCAATCATAGCCGCGGCCCGTTGGCATTGTTGGTGCAAGAGACGGAACCTGCATGGTTCCGAACCCGCGGGTTCTTTGGGAGCTGGGCTGTCCGCTGCCACCCACACACACGGGTCGCATATACGCGCGGATGGATACGCACACACGAGCGCGGCTCTTTCCCCCTATTTCTCTCTCTCACTCTCCAAGATCTTTAAGAAACACTTAGATTTAGTAGGAAATATGTGACAACTATCGGCGAAAATTCAATACCAAGGGAGGAAAAAGAAATGTTGATTGTAATCGTTGAATCCCATACAACGAGTATGTAATGTATAAGAAAACCTACAAATTTTTTGTATACATCTACATAAATTCCCAGCTAATTACAGATTTTAGAATAATATTGAACATATATAATTGCTTGTGACATAGATAAACAAGAATTAGTTAAAGTTAGTTAGTTAAATAAATTTGAGACTGTGGTTGAAGAATTTACTAGTTGCTACTCAGGAAATAGATTAACCCTAATAAAACAATTATCTGGGGTTTTTACAATAAATACAGAAATCATTTTTAAAAGTCTATAAACCTTAATGATCAAAGTATAAAGCCGTCCACCGAATGTTAATTATTGGGTACGTTAATTGACTGTAATTTAATCCGGGAGAAATAAATTAAAAAAAAAACGATGATGATTTTTACCCTGAAGGGCATAATATAATATGGGTATGGATATTCATTACTTTATTTATTGAGTACTTGTCTTACAAGATGCATAATACGAACAAAATTTAACTTGCCCTACCGAACGTCCTATAGAGAAGTTTTTAGAACGCACGGCATATTTATTAATAATCTTCCACAGACTGTCTATCTACATTCTTCAACACAATCATTAATTTTTGGCAGACGTTGAAACTCATCATTATTGCACCAGAAATCCTTTTAACTTTAACATAGGTTTAACATAAAACTGATTCTGTTTTTAAATCACCTTTTTTACTGGAACTAATTTATTCAACAAGCTCCCGAGGGACATTTGCGGAGCACATCGTTGAGTATTTTGGAATATAAATTGAGAAATAATAATTAATTAATAAATGGTTGTTTCCACAGTATAGTGATTTTCGAGTCGCCGCTTAGCTGTTTCAAAATATTATTATGACTTGTGCATACAGTTATAAAATTTTTAGGCACGAAGAAAACATTCTATTCTATTCTAATTATTAAACCACTCCCATTATAAAATTACAAACCCACATAACCATCATTTTTAACGAAAAAGTAAAATTATAATTATTATGCCGGTTTCATATTCAATTTTCCAATTCTTTCTTACTTCAAATACGAGCAAATAAAGGAACAAGGCAACCAAAGATAAACAGTTTTGTGGGAGTTTGAGTACTCGACCAACTGTTCAGTTGTATAATGTTCCCTCCTAATTAAAATTTTTTTTAACTTGACGACACGTGTTTCTGGAATACGTGGATTCCCGAAACACGTGTCGCCTCCAATTTTATTAATACTTTGTGCAAGAGGAGTAATCCGAACAGTGTGTTTATTGTGCCGCCCCACAGTCCTTGCAATCCTTACTTTCTTGAAATTAGTTGATGGTAGATATTTTATGCTAGACATGAACGTTCCTTGAAAGACTTTTTGAAGTTCTTATTTAAAAATAATTGTTTATTGTATTTCAGTTGTAAATATGACCTTTAGGAATACGTTTTTCGAAACTGTCAATGCGCGCAGTTTCTGAGAATTATGATTGGAAATAATACATGTTCTATTTAAAAGTCTGCTCGGCAGAATGCATACACTGTCTGCACATTTCACGTATGATGTGATGCATAAACATCTTGTAGAGATGAATGAATACAATTATGTACGGAATCTGTCAAATTTGAAATGTATAAGATTTGGCGCGTTAATCTGTTTAGTTCTGTCCCCTCTCACCAGAGGGACGGTTCACGTTAAGTGCGTCATCTATCCTTACTATATTATGTCTAGTTCATTTCTTGCAATTTATATTGGTTACATATTTTTGATATTCGACAATAATTACTTGCTTGATTTCATTTCAAATCCAACTTTACCTCTAGATCTTAAAAGTGTTTTTAAATTGGTTTAAATAACGGCGTTCTATTTGGAGAAAAAATGGCGGTCATTGGGCCATAATACGGTACTCTCTATATCTACTAGTTCTGCAGATATGAAGGGTGGCATTACATCTACTGGCAATCTTTCCGGATGGAAGGATTGATTTTAAAGATAATTGTACTGATTTCTTTAAATTAGAATTTTTTGACTTACACTCTTGTCGAAAACCGACGATATATTTTTGCGTATATATTTACATTTTTATTAATGTTTATATATGCATATAATCCATGATGGTTATCACGATGGCAACATTTTATAACATGTTTTTTCTCTTTTAATCGAAAAAATGTCCATACTCAAATATAAAATTAACATCCACCAACAAAAAATAATAATATAATAATTTAATTGTTAAAAAAATATACCAATAAGATAAGCAGGCAAGCAACCGTTATTAAAAAAATATAAGACGGAATACACTCCACTCGATGAACAACCATTTCCGATTACTCTGTGACCATAGCAGAAGCTCCCATAATGGTACATTAAGTGCTTAATGAACGATTCTAGTTCCTTCTACTCGATTATAATATAAGTAGAATAGCAGTATGTATACTGCTTTAAAAAATATATTTTGAAGTGAGAAAGAAATTAAATTTTATCAAGTGCAATGGGAATTCAGGATTATAATATATATCTACTTAATTCAGTTTTTGTTGACTTTCATTAATTCGGTAAAGTATTTGCATAGCATAGGATTAGATCGAAAACTGGTATTTAAATATTAATTCAACTTTTATTTTCTAATATAATTCGAATAATACTTTTATCGACATTTTATCTTACTAAGATCAAATAATAGACGGCCTGGAATAGTAAAACAAAATGCCCTTACCACCTTATTAATCCATTCATTGATTAATTAATTAATTAATAATTAAGCGTTCATTCTGATGAAGTCAAAAAAGGTAAGATTCCTATTTAAAAAGGTAGAAAAATGAGAAACTTCAAATAGTTTCTTACAGTTTCCTAAATTTCCAGAAAAGAAATACATACATATACAGCACTGGCCATTTCTAACCTTTAAAGCCGTCTATATGTAATGTATTTCACCAAGTAGCGATGTCATATCGCGGAACACGAATGACCGACGCAATCTTCCGAATGCAGTCGTGCTGCGCTGGTGGGGTGCATACAATACTAGGAGTTGTCGTTGTAGCAGTTAGCTTAGTATGCTCGTAACAGCGGTGATTCGCGCATACCATTTATGTTG
>JARFOC010000046.1:269196-279630 GCA_031763485.1 Osmoderma eremita
CATTTTTCTATTACTAACGAACGATAATTGAAACGTTTGACAGTTTTAAATTTCATGGCTACCTTATTTAATATTAATATGTGTGAGAAAGTATATACTTTACCAACTTCAAAATGATTTTTCTCGATTTTGTGATGCAGTGATGCAGAATTATATTCTGCCTCAATCCATATTAGGTTTCCCTATACCTATTTTAGCGGTTTCTACAATAATCCAGAATAATTAAATTTCATAAAATGAAAAACTAAAAGATATCAACTTGGCGGCTAATAAGATATGAAACAAATGGCACGTATGTATGTAAAGTATGCTGAAGAGCGTTCGTATTACCTAAAAATGAATTACTCTAAACACGATATGGTGGAGTAATAAAAGACGGAGGTAGGTACTATTGCTGCACCCTGTATAATAATATATTCCTCTTATTAATGAACTAATCTGTCTGCTGCTTGTCGACTTTGAATGAGCGAGTTTGAGGCATTTAATCAAATTACCAACATTGTGAGGCAACCGATGCCAAACGATGTTTATTTACTCGCTTTTCTGCACTAGAACGCAAATTAGTTTGGTTTTGGACCGGCGGAGCAGTCGAGGAAAATGAAACGCAGACAATGCAAATCGGATTAAAGTTTAGCAGTGATGGCGTGACGGATGTGCCGCATTAATCGCTGCTGTTGTTCCATTTAGTTTTGCCAGCGTTTTCCATCAGATCTTAAATTATTATGCACGTGCAGCTTGGAACTTGGCTCATTTCGTAAAATGCAGACGGAAGCTTAGTTTGAATTAAATTTTAAATTCGAAAACATGTTAAGTGCTTTGTCAGAACTCTTCCAACAAAATAAAATGTTTATCCATTAGTGTTACTAGTTTTTATGGCACACCATTGTAGGAGAAATATGTTAATTGATCCGAATATAGTTGTTACAACAGTCTTTATGTACTAATACTAATTGAATTGAATTTTGCTAGGATCAGCATACAATTTTGTGCCTTAGACTTATTTTCTAACATTACCTTTGCCCAATCAAATCAGAGTATACCAAACGTAATGTTTCTCATTTATGAGAAATGACACAAACAACTTAAAGTGTGCTTCTCTGAACCACCAGCTTCCAAAGGCTAAATAGTTACAAACTTTTAAATATAATTATGTATAACAGTAAATTAATAAAAATGCATAAGCAATTGACATAAAAATACAATAAAAAATTAAAAACAAAATGCTAAATATGAATATGAAGGATATTACTTGGGGCGGCCTATAAATATGTCGTTATATATGTTATCCGCATTCCTTTCCATATGTCATAAAGGTGCTGGTAAAAAGATGTTAGTTCGTGCAGTACATAGTGGAAACTGGAAAGTCGATGCAACTCTTGATGGTATACGAGGTACATGAAAAGTCACCGCACTAAGAAGCTGAAGGCCGTCTATTTTATTATGTATTAATTTATACATAGATCCAGCACTGTTCCATACTCTTTGACATTTTAATGATCTCAAGTGATCTTGTGCCAGTAATCTATCGTAGTCTGTAAGTAAATCAATAAATCTGTGTATTATGGTGAGTAATAGGCTATAGATCGTCTCAACCTCCGTATGCAGTATGGGATACAATAGCAATTTGAATTATGTGATTTTTCAATTTTTTAACAGAAACAGTTGTAACTCGAAAATTATAAAATAGGTTATTTTCATAAGCTGGGTATGAATGGAATGTAGTTAGGGATCTTTAATTTTTTTCATTTAAAAAAAGTGATTTTTTTCGTTCCACCTCTTTTATGAAACACCCAGTACATCAGAATATATTTTCTACAGATACACAATTAACATTATATTACATCCCCAAAATATCAGATTGCTACCTAGCATACAACCCGAGTAATAAAAGACGGGCGTGTACTATTGCTGCACCCTGTATATAGGTTACAAACGTAAAAAAAGTCACGTGGTTTGTATTATTATTAACAAAAATAGCCTGTATATTTAAAATTACTTTGTCGTGTACATTCTCTGAATGGCACCCAATACATATTCGCTTCAAAAGAGCACAGTTCCTATTCAATTATGTGCTGCAATCTAGTAAAATGCTCAATCAAGCCAATTTTGTAATCGCGTTATGTTGCACAACTAACATAAATGTTTCGTAAATATTTAAATAACCACTAACCGTACATTTAATTGGGTCACTAACATTGTCAGCAAAGTTAATTTAATTAGAAACGTAAATTATATATTTGTACGCTTTCTGTGCAATATCCAGCAGAAATGAAGTATTTAGAAAAAGTTAAAAGATATTAAATATAAGATAATTCGATTTTAGATTTGAGATTTAATTATAATATTTCCAACAGGTTCCACAACAGGAAAATATAAACGAAATTCGATTAAAATTTGCTCACATCAAAGAAATGGTAAAATATCACCTGAAATTTGCTCTAATGGAGTAGTCCCAGAAGTACCTGACCTGACGTAAAATGGTCATGGTAGAAAGTACCAACCTTATGAAGCTTAAATGTGAAATTTGAAGACGCTACGTTGGTTAGTATTTGTCTGGAAGTCATCAATAGTGAACGCTCTCAGTGAATTTGTAAGCATGGACAAAATTGGTCATTGTTATGTGGTACAATACTTTCATTTGAAAGGTCTCAGTCCAACCAATATCAAAGCTGAGTTAGATTCTGCTTTAGGGGAGTCTGCTCCTTCGTTTACAACAGAAAAATATTCGGGGACAGAGTTTAAACGAGGCCGTACCAGTTGCCAAGAGGAACATCGAAGCGGTTGACCAAAAGAGATGACCACGCCAGAAGTGGTGAAGAAAGTCAACAAAATAGTATTGGATGACCGTCGACTGAAAATGCGTGAACTAGCAGACATGGTAAACAGAGATGAGAAAGCTGTGCGCAAGATGGGTGCCGTGTTTGCTCACAATGGAACAAAAACAGCGTCATGAGGAAGTTTCAACCAAGTGTTTGGCGATATACCCAGAATTTTTGCGTCGATTAATAATCATGGATCAAACATGGGTCCATCACTTCACACCTGACACGAAGAAACAGTCAAAATAATGGACTGAAAAGAAAAAATCGGCTCCAAAAAAGGCGAAGGCAGTTCCATCTACAGACAACGTCGTGGAATCAGTTTTTTGGGATGCGCGTGGAATCATTTTCATTAATTATCTTCAAAAAGGCAAAACAATCAATGGCGACTTATTACAGTGTTTGAGTGATGAAATCAAGAAAAAAACGGTCGCATTTGGCAAAAAGGAAAATGTTGTATCATCAAGACAATGCTTCAGTTCACACATCCGGCATTGCGGTGGGCAAAATCAAAGAGTTAAAGTTCGAATTGCTTCCTCGCGGACCCTATTCGCCAGATTTAACCCCTCCGGATTATTTTCTCTTTCCAAACTTGAAAAATGGCTCGGTGGTAAAAGATTTGCCAACAATGAGGAGGTGAAGTCTGCGGTTGCTGGCTATTTGAGGAGCTTGATGGTTCTCGCTATAAACAGGGTATCAAAGCTATTGAACACCGCTGGGAAAGGTGCATCGAGCTAAAAGAAGACTCTATATTGAGAAAGAAATATATTTTTTCTTTGATAGGTTGGCTACTTCTGGGACTACCCTCGCATGTACAATAATATTTCACTATGTAATAGAGAAAATAGGAATTGAAGCAACGAAAACGCCAAATACGTACAGCCCAACTGTAATCATTGAGTATCGTGTCAATATTTTAACCAAACGTGTACTTAAAACATCAATCTATATTTGTAACCTAAGGAAGATAACATAAATTAGCTTCAGACAACTAACTAATCGCTTAGTACTACATAAAGCGTCATGTAAATGGTGTTTAGGATTAGCACAGATTACTTGGCAAATGAGCGTCGTGAATGCATAACTTACGGATGCGGTACATATGCGATAATGCCAAACAAGTAGTTTCAGTGCATCTTCTGTAATTAGAGTGCTGTAAATCTTTCAAGATACAGCAACATTATGCGATCAGATAGGTCATTTGCAACGAAATTTATTGCAAGCGTTTGACGTTACGGTCGCCGTTCGGATTTGGCGGTTTAAAATTAGAAAGCCGACGTAGTCGCTGTTGCAACTATTACGTTGTATCACCTACAAAGAGCATTACTATTTCGGTAAATGTTAAATACGTTTTTGGATTGAAACCAGAAAGTTGTAATTTGCTAAGATATATATTTTAAAAAAAGACCGTATAATCTCGTATAAAAATGATTTATTGAATTCACTTAAGAATTCTTTGTGAGTTAAGAAAATAATAAATCAAAATTATTGGGGTTCATTAACAGGGTTTTGCTGTATTCCCATTTCAATCCTTCAAACATGTTTTAGTAATAATAATTCTAGGACATGTATAAAGAAAATCTTGGTTTCAAATATAACGATTAAATCAGCTTTGTTGCCGAATTGATCATTTTTTCGCCGATAATTTAATTTTCACGTTTTTATGGAGAAAATACGCAAAATAATCTGGAAGTACGATTACATTAAGGTAGCTTATACATAGTCGTTGCAATAGAAGCAAGCGAATTTCTTATTTTTCGTTAATTTCTAATTTTTTCTGAGGCTGGTATCTCTCATGTTTGAATAAAAAGTGATAAGTAACTAATACAAAGTTAAAAAAATAGTGATAGTAAAAGATTTACCGGGTGAAATTAGGGAAGTGCAAAAATTGTGGAATTGAATTTACTGCCTGAGAAGTCTCGCAAAGTTAATCAACAAGTATACAGGAATTTCCTTATTTTCTGTGATAATAAAAAAATCAAGCTGTGTCTCGATGTGTCTAAACATCAAAAGCCTGTTGCTTTTTTAAAGCGCCAATCAAGCGGATGTAAACCAAAAAAATCTAGGGTTTTAGAACGAAATAACATTGAAAAATTTCTCCAAGATGCCCCTGACAACGATTATCTGTGTACAAAGGTAAGATTTATAGTAATTGCTTGATTTATAAAAAAAAATCACGTCCATAATATTGTTTTAGGTGGCATTGATATTTGGATTGGCAGGGGCATGCAGATGCGACAAACTGTTGAAGATAAAACTAGAAGATATTCAGGATTTGGGAGACACATTGTTGATTACGTTGCCAGATACAAAAACGAAAAAACATTGATGGTTTGTGGTTAAAGACTATTTGCAAATTTATGGGAAGTACACTTCGTGCTGCCCCAAATTTGGAATCATCAAGATTCTTTTTCAAGTATTCAGCTGGACGAAGCTTTGATATAATAATAATGTAATATAATATCTTTAATATCCAACAGTGTCTACATACACCACTGACAGGGCACAAAGTCAAAAATAGCGCAGTGTACAGTAACAAATACAATTAATACATAACAATAACGGTATAATAATGTGTAGTATACTATAAAAATAACTAAAAATAAAATATAAATCGGCTAGTTTAATTAAATAATGGATCAGGGTAAAGAGTGTTCAGATTTCCGATCATGTGTGTCAATGGAGCTTTTCTCAGAACATTGGAGTTGTATCAAACTTTCAGTAGAATGCGTGTTATGGCTAGGTGTGACAAAGTATATCTTCGACAATAATTTAGATGAATCAATTTTATGTCGCATATTTTTAATACAAATGACGCACTATATCGTTTCCTTCTTTGTTCTATTGATGCAAAACTATGTTGTTGAAGAAGATGACCATAGTGTGTGCCTCTAGTCGGGTAAGTACCATCAATTCTAAATGAAATATATTTTAAGAAACGCTTTTGTATACGTTCCAGTGATAATATTACGTCGTGTATACCGGGTACCAGATGACTGATGAGTATTCTAATTTACTTCTTACGAGTTTTGGAAACCGCGACATGTTTTAATCAAGAACCCGAAGCTCTTTAATGCTGAGCGACAAATTGAATAAATGTGCTCCGAAAATGATAATGTACTATCAAAAAGAACTCCCAGATCTTTAAATATTGATTTTCTGATGACAGTAATATGATTTATTTCATATTGGTTTATAATGGAGTCACGCAACTTTGTGTATGATACATCTGCACATTTATCAATATTAATTTTTAGACCATTGTCCACACACCACCGATATATCTTAGTAAGTTTGATTGCAGTTCAATACAATCAGCAACATTACCAATTTCTTTATATATTTTCAGATCATTGGCGTACGCCGATACTTCACAGTCCAATGATGCCACTAAATCATTTATAAATAAGTTAAAGAGAAGAGGACCAAGATTCGAACCTTGCCCCACGCCGGAGCAGGCTCTGAAGCTATATGCATTATACACAACATAATTAAATCTATCTTTCAGGTACGATGATAATAATTTCACAAGATTGCAAGAAAGGCCAAAAGAATCAAGTTTCCGTATTAAAAGTGAATGATCAATAGCATCAAATGCTTTAGACCGATCTGTATAAATTACATCAACTTATCTCCTGTTATCTAATTTTTCACTAATATATTGAGTGATACGAACTAAATTGGTTTCTGTCGATCTACCTATCATAAAACCATGTTGATTTTCGGAAATAAGGTGTTCATAAATTTTAGCACATAGACAATATATTAGTATCCACAGGTTTGGAAAAATGCCTGCAGAAATAGCTGAATATTTAAAATTGCCAAATTTTAAGGAATACACTGGCCTTCAGGAGAACCTCAGCAACATTGTTAGTGAATCTTGGAGGAGGTATCACCATGCTTAAAAGACATAGAGGTTGGAAGTAAGTTTTTTGTCAATAGATATATGTTTCAATTAAAAAAAACTGTTTTATATTTTTGCTAGGTCTACGAGTGTGGCAGAAGAGTGCATTGAAGAATCAGTGGCTAGCAAATCCAACATAAGTGAAAAGATTTTTACAATCAGCAGTAGTAATTCAAGTGTTGCACTTTCAATATCTTTTACAAGCACAAGCACAAATATTAACACTAAACTGAAGGAAACTATTAAAACGAATGTCGAAGAACAACAGCCATTGGTTCTTAACAGTTGTACTATTGTAAATATTAGCATTTATAATAAATAATAATTGTGTTCTGTTTTACATTTACTTTCAAATCCCTATAACTTAGTTTATGAAGTATTAAAAAGTTTTTTTTTACTGCCTAGGCATTTTTTCACATTTTTAATGGTTAAGCAGTAAATAAGACAGTTTAGTCCACGCCAGTTGTCACTAAAGTTTGGTGTTTAATGTCGATCAGCGAAAAATATATAAATTATGAAACAACATAATATAAACAAATGAAATATGTCAAATCTGAAAAAAATTCTGCCAATATCTGACACGTAGGATAGAATCAAGTATATAATTATATCAAAAACTATATATGTAAATATACTTCTAGGGCCACACCACACATCTGATTATGCGGGAAAGCACAGACAGCCATTACAGCTGTTTCAGACTGCTAGTGCCTTATCAGTGTACGACGGGAGGTAGCTGCCACTTGTTACGCTTGCCGTATCATCAGCTTCAAGTTTCATCAATGTTAATGTTTCTCAAAAACAGTATCTGATCTACAATAAACAGCTACTTAGAAATACTTTAATAAATAAACATCTTCTTCTAATACTAGATGCATATTTAAATGAAAAACTTGATTCAGATCTTTATTTTAATGCAAGTTTTAATACTTCTAATTTTGACTGCACTATTATTTCAATTTCTCAGTCTCGACATTCACAAATCTATTAACAACCTTTATATTAATGTAGGTTCTAAAGTTTAAAACAAGTAAAATTCTTAAGAATTGGAACCTCGTCTGAAAATTTTCTCGGTTTCAAATTATTTTGCAGACAATTGGTGTTCGTACAGGCATGACGCATACAAAGGAATGCCGCTTTATGTAATTTCGTGCCAGAACTTCATTCCAAAGTTTATCTTCAACTATAACACTACAGAAAGAATCTCATAGAAACAGTAGGTTTTGGTAATGTCGGCAAGCCGGGAAAATAGTTTCGAAGAAGTGTTAGTCTATAGACACAACGGCTCTGCTTATTTTGTACACGGCGCAAAAGAGCAAAATAAGCGCCGAGAAATTAGAGTGCAAGATGCAGAGCTCCGTACACTCGCGAAGAATAGAGAGAGAAAGGCGAAGACCGGAGTTGGTTGGTTGTTTGTTGTTGTTGTTGTGATGTGAAGTTGTGGCGTGTCGAAGAATGGTCCGGCAGACGGCTACCTCGTGCAGACAGCAGACAGACGGACGCGCGGCACCATCGTGGAATCGTGGTAATAACCTCTAGAGGTCGTACGGCCGTGTTATGTAAGGGCACCAACACCGTGTTGTACTCAAACTTTGTATGTATGTATGTGCTATTGCTACTGCTGTTAATACCACAACGATTTTTTTCATGGGAATCACATGGAATATAAAGTTTACTTTATTTTAGTGAAGAATAGAATAGATTATGTACAAATCTCATTAACATACATAACTTTATAGACATTACAGTAAGTTAAATTATATAACCAAAAATAATATATATACTGCAATAGTCTGCTTGATGGATTCGTATATAATGTTCACCATTTATTGTTTCTTGCTTTCTTACAATTATTCTCTAGCTATTATATGAGATCTATTAACACCATTCCTATTATCCATGTTGTTTGTTATTCCCAAATTTTAATAACCGTCATTTCGTAAGTAAATTTACGCGGGAAAATTGAATTAAATTATTCAATTCTCTCAAATATGGCTCCGAACCGACAAGTCAGGCATCCATTCCTTTAGTAAAATAATTTTTCTTCGCTTTATTGAACAGTGTTTTAAATGGGAAAGATAATCTAATAATGGATATTGTTTTTTTTAATTGGCCATATGATTATAAAAGTCCTGCTGGGAATTTATATAACTTTTTATTTCGCTTTATAAACACGGAATTCACCAGAAAAAAAGCAGGATAATCCAAATTGTTGAGTAAATAAGTTTATCGGCAACTACGTCTACTTCAATTAAATATTTATTAAATCCGATTTGTTTAATATACATGACCTGTTCTATTATGGTTACGTACCAATTTCCACGTTAAATAATTCTATTTGTAATTATGAGATAATGACAAAATTCTGCTTACAGAATGCGTTAATATTATGCATGTGCTAAGAAAAACACTGCTCACTTAAATATTTAGTCTCCCACGTTTATTTTGGTTCAGTATATCCTCTAAATACATACGTAGATATTTGACAAAAAAAAGTTATTTTTATGTAAAACCGCATGTTGCTATTAAAAAATAAGATAAATATTTAGTCTGCAAGGAAAGGAATTTGTTATTAAGCTTTTCCTTACCTTATATCTATGTATGCAGCTGCTACCATTGAGTAACATTCTCAATACCTTCTTGTTAGTAAAATAATAAACATGTTCAATAATAGCGCTTCCTTCTCGCTGCAAGTTATCTAGTGAGTGGATATGACTAACACCAAAATCCAGTATTGCGCGAGAAAAACAGCCACATCACGTTTTGGACGGTTCTATTAGTCCAGAACGCGATGTGTTTTCAAAACAAGTTCAGTACACGTTTCGGATAAAAAAAACAGCCAAAACTTGCGTGTCATATCAGATATAAAAATATATATTGGCTGCCTCAAAAATAAAGTACATAAAAAGGCAAGTCCTGGGACGCATATGAGATGGCCTTCATCTGTAAGGCTGTATACAAACAAAGCAACCATATTTACCTCCAACACGGTGCTAAGGAATATCGTCAAGACTTCTTAGTATATTCAGGATAAAGATCTTCACCGCAAATTCGACAATCAAAGAAGAAATTGGGAAAGTTGCTAGGAATCATGAGAGGAGATCTACAAACATTGCGACGCAGAAGTGATTCAACTTGCAAACACCGAACATTTAGTGCCGGTTGTACTAACTATAGTTAAACTCGAGTTCAACTGAACCATGGTTCAAAGATGACACTAGTTCATTGCCGTATCCGTTGTACAAACGCAAGTCAAGCCACAGTTAGTTGACTAACAGTTAACATCGGTTGGTAGTAATGCAAAGCGCGCACTTACTAGAAAACGTAGACACATAGTAGAAAATAAGCGTGAGATCTACATAAATATAAAGTTAGGGGTGGGTATTCATCGTACCCTCCTGTTCTGCATATTTTTTTATTGGACATAAAAATAATATACTCATAATAAGCAAACTACATCTTTGAGAAAAATAATATTTATCGTTTATTAATTGTTTCTTTGTAATAAAAATATATATAGAGTATGATAACTTTATGGTAACTATATTCATTTTATTTTAACAACAAAAATAGATTTGAGAAAAGGTTTATTGTTTACCTCTAAATAAAAATAATCATATCATTCTATAACAATTGTTGAAATTAGCTTCTGATTAAAATACACTGCCATTTATATCATTTCCAAATCATGTTCAAAATGAACATCGAGTG
>JARFOC010000047.1:0-10541 GCA_031763485.1 Osmoderma eremita
CCGTCTTTAATGCTTGTACCCCTTTCATTGCTTTTGCTAGTATGGTGATTCCAGCAATAAACCATGCGCCGATAATGCCATTTGTACGGTTAATTGTTTTTGGCATTTTTGATGTTTCTTATATGTTTGACTCCGCTAACAGAAACGTTTGCTTTTACATCCTTTTATACATTTCTCGCTTAACGCAATTCTTTCAGTTGCGTAGCCAGTAACACCCACGGCAAGAACAGGGCTCACGTCTCCCTAACGGGAACAGCAGGCTTAGCCGTCTTCGACTCACCCAGCGCCGGCCTCGACAAGGATTCCTATAACGTATCCTGGTCCGTCAACAGCCACGCCGCCATCTTGGAATACCGCCTACTCTTCCGCCAACAGTCGCGTCACCGTCGCGTCCACCATAGCCAGGACAACGGACAGAACGCTTCCAACGTCTTGATGTACAAGAACGACTGGAACAACGTGATGCTCCCGGGTGCCGGTATATTGAGTCCGCAGTATCCGGCACCTCCACCATTTCCCGGAGTGACCAGACAGAGGATGAATTATGTAGTGCGCGGCCTGCAAGCCGGAACTACTTACGAAGTGCGCGTACAGGCACGTAACGTACACGGTTGGAACAAGTTGTCGCCGATATTCCACTTTACGACGAAATCGAACGGTAAGTCTTCAGAAATTATACCCTACAATCATGTTGCGATGTTTCATTCCCGTGTTCAACTATGGTATTACGATCTTACATTATGGTGTTACGTTACAACTGTTATAATTGCAACCTGTAACTTGATACACGCATTACATCTAACACCTGATACATATCTATTATCTATTGATTCGAGCATACACTTATTAATGTGCAATTAGTTCCTGCAGACATTTGTCCCAGTTACTGCGAACGATATTAAATATCTAGACGCCGTAACGCTCCATCTAATTGAATTAAAACCGGCCGCTTAGCAGATGAATGGACACTCATTTGCACGTTTGAATCATTGTTATAACACCCGTGAACAGCTAGCTAATTGGAATTTTGGTCCGAATGTAGTGTACATAAATTCCGCTCTCGTTGTTACGCGATGTGTATTATTGTGAATGGTAAACGATGACCCTTGACGATGTAACTCAAATGCTGGATAATGTCGTGCAATTACAGGATGATAATAGGTAATCCTGTTGACTTATGAGTTTAGTAATGCGCTATTTTCATTCTAATGTGTAATTAGCACCTAATTCCATATCAGGGATATTCGAGATATAATTTGATATAATCAAACGGGTCTAGAACCACTAAAAAATAAATAAAACTTCAACATTTCAAACATTCCACACCCGACCAGCTGACTACAATGGCATCCAATTGAATGGTCCCAAGAGGATTGTCTATGCGTTTGCACAGTTTTCTTTATGACATGTTCAAAACCGTTACAATACAGGTTATGTCTGTAGGAGGACTAATTTACTTTTGAGGTCTTGAGGCCTGTTTACCATATGACAAAGAATATTGCAGCTTAATTTGAAGATATTTCAATTTGAGTGTTTCGCAGAGTATTAAATTTTTGTTTCATTTTAATGTTGCTATTACTTTTTATTTACTATTTATGTATTATATTGATATTGTATTGTTATAATTATTGCTATCATTGGTAACTGTATATTCACATCACATTACTAATGTCCTGGATTTGGGGAAACCTATTGGGCAATAAACATAATTATTATCATTACTAAAGGCATTGGCTTTTGCTAATAATCAGTTTAGGGTACATTCATTGCGTTTTTCCTCAAGTTGTTACCTATTGAGAATCTAAAAAGAATAATATTTTCATTGTATACCCCTCCCTTGTTTCAGAAATCGAAAACATGGTAGAACCATCCGCCCAACCAGCTGTTTACGGCAGCAGTCAACAAGGACTGTTCCCCTTCAGTAGTTCAACTGGAAATATTCCGATCGTGCTATCACAATTCGTAATTATATTTCTCACAATGTCAGTGTTCCAGTGTTTAAATTAAAACTAAACTAAAAGTTTTGTTTAACGGAATTTTTCTAAAATGATATAACCACCGAGATTTAATTAAACGTGAAGGAACGGACCTTTTGCCATTATTAAAGTAATAGTGAACAAAAATTTAATGTAAATACACATATAATATAAATAATGCAAGAAGAATCTATAATATTTTACCAAAGTGATGAATTATACCAAAAAAAAAATGGAAGAAAGATTATCAATTAATTAAAACGAATATGCCACAAGCTATAATTTATGTATTTTTAGGGTTATGTTTCGTGTGTGATGGACGTGGATCTAAAGAGATGAGAGAACTACATTGTGATAAAAAGAAATATAAATTGCTGCGTATGTTAGTTTCCAAATCTTAAAATGCACCATTACACTTTAAAATTCTTAAAATATTCATATTCGGTTTATAGCATATTAATAAAGCCGCAACACGTTTTTCACATCTTCACAATTTGTCGTCTTTAAAAATACTGGTGTTACCGATAAAAATAGTAATTAGAGCGAATTAAAATATGAACCATTGAAATATATAAATAAATATGTTTAAATTTAACATGTGCGATCAACTTTTTATAAATAAAGTTTATAAAATATATACTGTCAAAGTAAGTGTCACTATTGGTGTGTAGAATTTCACATAAAAGAAAAAATTACTCAATGTAAATGTGTATACTTCGTCTAGATATATAATATTATAATTCTCTATTTTCGATTGTCACTGCATTCTTTATTATACCTCGTGCGCTTGTATTCTGGCTTGTATTCGATGAAATTAATTAAGTGATGTTTAAGATATCATCAAATCTAGTCAAACGAATACATCAAGTAAATACGTCATGTGTAGTGGTGAAGATCACGTGAAAGTTTCTGTAAAGTAGTCCGAAATGACTTTCCCATTTTAATACATAAAACATATAAACCTCAATAAATTGATCAATTCAATTTGTTATTCGGTGAGGAGTGATCCGATTTATTTTGGCTACTATACCGCCTCTGCACATATTAACACACGATCATGAAATTGTAATACTAAGCTTTCGGATAGATCGATAAATTATAAAAGTTATTATATTATTGTGGAGCTTTCAAAACATATCTTTCCATTTTAGTAATTCGTAGGAGTGTCATCCCTGATTAGAAAATTGAGTGTTGTAGGTTATCAAACTTAATTTATAAAGGATGTAATATTTCCATCTTTCTAACCATAAATATGTTGGTTGACTATTTCTGCACAGTAGATCAATATCATCAAATAGTAAGATAGGCGTATGACTTGGCCACGTCGCTATTATTGCTTTCTCTCTAGAAGTGGAAAGGAACCGAAGGAAATAGCAAGAAGAATGACGAACATGGCACATAAAGCAGGCCTGCAAGTAAATCAAAAGAAAAGCAAAGTGGTAAGAATATCGGAACATACAAGAACCCATTAGAAAATAGGCTCACATCCAAGGATTATTCGAGGAAATAGAGGAATTGACTTAGGAACAAGAATAGAAAGAATATGTAACGGAGTAAAAGAAATTGAACCAAGAATGAGCAAGACAAATAGGTGCGGTGAAGCTAAGAATCACCTAAACGGATACAAAACTACGAATATAGAAGACGGCGATTAGGTATGAGATTCACAGGGATGTTGCGAGGTTGCGAGGCGTGGGTATTGTATGAATGCACGCAGAGGTATTAATGGGTAAGGAAGATGATCGGGAGAAGAGTAGTAAAAAAAGTAAACAGAGGAAAGATATATCAAAAGAACAAATGGAGAATTATAGGATATCTACAAAAAACCTAAGATGGACAGCGTAGTAAAATATACAAGACTACAGTAGTGGTGTGACGCGGAGAGAATGACGGAAGATAGAAAAATAAAAGATAGCCTGGAGAGTATTATACTACAGGAAGAAAAGAGGTGGAGAGAAGCAGTGTTGGCAGGATTAAAAAGGGATGAGCCAAGGACCGAAAATTATGAAAGAGAATTGCAAAGCTATGGGCCTACCTTAGACTAATGGGTTTGATACCAAAACTTTTTTTACTGATGTTCTTCTTATGTCTTCTTTTCAATGGCCAATGTCCGTACCTCCAAGGTCCACTATCTATGAAAAGCATACCTACTTCAATGAACTATGATTTTGGTTGGAGTTCCCTTCACTGTTCCTTTCTCCTTAATTTTCATCCTCAATGTACAACTTTTAATGCCACCAAAAGCATACTTTTTTGAACGGAAACTTTTGATGTTTCAGAATTTGACTTTGGATGTGGTTGGTACTTTTTCTTTACTGTCTTGCTCTTATTTTTCTTTTTGACATTACCAACTTCTTCAACTTTATAGTCCGCTCTGCATAAAGATCATATTTTTTCACTTTCTTCCTAACCATAATTGAGGTTAACATCGATCTAGTCTTGTACAGCTCGACAGCCTTGACATTGTTCATGACGGACACAATGGCTTTCACACTTTGATTCGTCATTTTTAACTTAATAAATTTAACACTGTAAGAAATGTAACTCTTTCGAAGCAAAGGTTGTCTTTCGACAGACGCACACCACCAATGCTAGCCGCTTATATACCACGCCGCGTATGGATTTACGAGACGATTTTACAAGAACTGCAATGATATTTACGTTATCGCTTAAGGAATGCAGAGATTGTTTATGTTATCAAATTTTCAGTTGCTGAGATAAAATTGTTTACGTTACCAATGCAGGTGGGACTATAAAAATGCCGAAATGAAACGTTATCTTTCATGTTACAACTCGTTTAGACACTTTAATTCCAAGAACTGATGAAAATTGTTTACGTTATCGCTTAAGGAGTGCAGCAATTGTTTATGTTAGGGCTGGAAAATAGGAATTCTAAAAAAAATTGTTTATGTGATCAATATGAGCGTGGGAATTTAACGTAGTATAGGAGTACGCTTTGTCAGAGGTTTTAAATTCTAAAATAAAATTAATAATAATGATTTACTAATAATGAGTATGCCTACCGATATAAATTCGTGATAGAACTTGCTTTAAAACAGGGAACGCTAAAAATATGTTGTTTGACTTTTTATTGTATGCAAAATCGGTCAGCGAAATTGCTTTTGAATTCCAAGAAAAAGGTTTATCAACAAACAATATACTTCGGTTTTAATTCTGGGAAAAAATGGTACTACTTTGTTGCGAGAAAATTGTTGCAGGAGTATTTGCAGGAGTTGATAGCGTTGACTTTGGACGTGATACTTCCTCCCTAATGTTTTCTTTCTTTTCCAGTTTCCATCTTTTCTTCTATATTACCAAAATTTCCGATTTCTTAAAATTAATCATTCGTCCTTGTTAGAAAGGTAGACAATCGGGCACTGAATTCATTTGGCAATGTCCTGTTTTATGTTCTTTTCCTTCAAGTAAGTTACTTTTGATTATTGACATGTAACAAATGTGGATTTAGCACCCAACCGATCTTTTGTTTGTGGAATAACGCGTTAAAAGAATATCAACTCTATTCGAGCGATTTCCAAATTGATCCCGAGCATTTAATCCCCCAAAAACACACCAGCAAAGCGACATAATACTCAACACAAGTCTAAACGTGTATACCGAAACACGTCCTAGAGTAAATTCCGAACAACTTTTTCCCGACTTCCAATGCCCAACATATCCGTAAAATCCTCTACCGCATACCGACTATGCGATCCCAAAAGTTGTTCAGACGGCCGATTTTCCTCCTTCGGACGAAAGAAATTCTTATGCCAGACGCGAATCCCGCCGAGTTGGCGGCAGTATCTCAACGAAACACGGACAACCACGCCACGATTTGGGGTATAAATCACGCCGACCTACCGCAGAATAAAACAAACTATGACGCATACTTCTCGTGCAACCCGAATCCGAGGAAAAACATTGTACAGATCGAAAGCAAAACGCTTACGTTGGGTATCGGTTTTATCGGACGTGATTTATACCGGAAACAATGCACGAAGGGGCGAGCGAAGCAAACGTCAAACTAGCGCTGGAAGTAATCAGAAATTCGCGCGTCAAGTGACCCGTGAAGAAATGAAAAAATGAATTGTAATGAAATGGAATCGGTTCAGAGTTGCTTGTTTGTACAGCGTTAGCATGTTAGTGAGGGATAAAGAAGGAAGAAGTAAAATTGGCTTTTAAGAAATAATCTCATACGCACGTACTTTTCTCAGCTAACAAATGCAATTTACCTAGATTTCAATATCGGTTTGAGAAGCAATTTTGAAGGATTTTTTATGAGTGAATTATATTTCACAAAAATGTTATTTTCTTCTGCAAGAAGCAAAACATTAATAAGCAAAAAAAATCTTATAATGTGTCTAACATTGTTTACTCCAAATAGCACTACGTTAGATAAGATAAAACAAGATTATTCTTCTTCCAAACATATTACCCAGAATGATCCGAGTTCAGAAAACACCTTGGCCTCTTCTTCGTTAAACCTTCCCTACTTTCAGCACATTTTGGAGAGGCATTCCCATTGAAAATCAGTTTTTCTACCACCATAAACCTACCAGGGCGAAGCGGCCGAAACCATTCTAATCCTTATGGCGGTGAGAGATGTCATCTCGCAAAATACTCGTATCTGATTCGAAAAGCGTACTATAAAACATAATATAAAAGATAAGATCCAAAAGTGGGGAATGAATTCTCACCTGGATGGCTTTCCCATTAGATATTGAACACGCATTCAAGGATCCCATAAGCCTGTTAATTCATCTATGGATTCCTAGTCATCAAGGTATTTCTGGTAATAAAATGGCTGATAAGTTAGAGAAAACTTAGTTAAATATTATAGTCCCATTGCCCTCAATTCTTTGGACATCATTAGATCCCTAATATTGGGTGATTGAGTTTGGAAGTCGACCAACTGAAAATTCCCCTGGTTTAAGGAATGTCCATATTTATTTCTCAATGGCAAAATTATTATTTAAAGATTTTGATATTTTAAATCATAATCGATCAATATTCCATTAATATGGAAAGCAAAGTCCAAAATCAAGAACGAGTTTATTTATCCTGCTCTTTTAACTTGACTTAACTTAAAAATCACTAGCAGGAACATGTCCATACCTATTCTAATTTCATAATTTTGCCTTTACAAACACCGTCAAAGACATGCCTACTTGATCAGGTTCTTTTCGTAAGCCAAAATGAAAATTTGCGTTCTAAATTTGATTTATAATTAGAAGATTTCTTCTTTGAAGGTGCGAATAAGAAATTTCCTAAGCAAGTTTTTAATGGATACACTCATATGTAAAATTGACATTTGTCGCTCATGTCACAAATATATCACTGCCTGCGTCCGATGTTTCATTATTCCTTTACCTCACCTCTCATAATTCCGCGGTCAATGCATTTCATACCGTACAACACTCAATAATTCCAAAATTACTCCGTGCCGTTCGCTATATAGTGAGAGCTGGGGCTGTTTATCACACTTACAACCCTGTAATTACACACCCTAACTGCGACTAATACGAATTACCCAACTCGCATCTGAGTGTCGAGGCTATCAACTGGAAGATACTAATTAAGATGTCATTTAAAGCAATTTATTGCTTTAGTAATAACTCTCTAACGAATCTACATCCAGTTGATGTATTTAAACAATCCAATATTAGGCCGTGATTAGTAATGGCATCTCTGTGAGATGATCCTGTCAATGTCAATTAAAATGAGAAATAATTTACCGTTGAATACAAGCTCGAAGTATCGATGTGAGAAATGTAAACGTAAAAAGGAAATTATCACATTCGAACAAAAACACTGCTTGGATCGCTTAACAGCGGATTATTAATTGAATAATTATAAATATATATGCATATATTAGATGATAAATACACCCTTTCACACGTAAATGAATTATTATATTATATATTATTATTATATTATACGTACATTGTACATAAAGACTGAGATATTTTTATAACAAGTGCAATAAGTACTAAAAAAAAGAAGTAAATAGAATATAAATGTTTCCAATGTATATGTAAATAAAGCTTAAATAGATTTAAAAGAGAAAGACCAGTTTTTATTCTTTGTGTTCACTTTCCTCTTCAATTCTACTCGTAGGATTTCAAGAATCCCAAACGAAAACCCCTTTTTTACCCCGGTTGGAGATACTTCAAAAGGTAAGTCTTCTTTTTATGGTACACATTAACCTGTACCATTTCCTACGTACTCAGATCGGAGAGATCTGGCACGCGACGTTTATGATGTTTAACCGGCGAGAGTGCACTACCGACTGCGGTATTCCCAACAATCACGAAACGGGCAACTTTCTAGCAATAATACATTGAAATCGACACGTAACATGAAAATTTTCTATTCTTGTGTAATAGTACTGCTATCTTTATCTTTTCTACTAACAAAAAATTCTCGCGTTCAATTTTTGTGCAGTTGAAAGTACTTGGGAGATTCCCCAAAGTATTAACAATCCGGAGATATTTCCATATTTAGCGACTTCGAGACCACAATTTTTTTCGGAATAAATTAGCGATTCGTTCTTACCAAATCTGAATTTAATCAAGCGCCGAATTAAACCGAATTAATTAATCACAAAAGGAAAAAACGGAAGAGCAGAAACGAAAAAGCAAGGGAAGGGAAAGAGCTACATAGGATGTAGGACAAACGGGAGAAGAAAAAGTAGAACTTGAAGAATAAGTAATCACCCTTTCTAATCTGGCCTCCGGACTCATTTAGCATTTTAATCAACCTGAAATTGTGTCCTTTCTCCACCCATTAATTCGTAGAACCTGTTTCTTTTTCATTTCGTCCCTTTTGAGGGGAGGGGTGGGGGCGGGGGCTGAAAGATGAGGCCGCTTGTTTTGCCTTGATAAGAAAATTTATTATTTAGTTGCTTGCGCGCTACGAAAAAATACAGATGGGAAGAAGCAATGTGCAGATAGAGATGTTGCGAGCTTGTCGGAGTAAAAATTTAAATTCGAAATGATTTATTTCCCTTCCCAGAATCGCGAGCGCGAAAGTATGAATCTTCATTTCTGAAAACACGTACATACCAACGTAGATCTGAAGTTTCTTTATTACAAACACGTTCGGGGTGGGCAAATACCCCGTCCCCATCACCTCCAAGAGAAAATCGCCCAATTTTCCATCGAACCGCCAAAGTTAGATGGGATAACTTCGATAGGTTAGCGAAAATGTAGGATCAGTCGAGTATTTGCCGTGGGCCCGTAAACGAAAGCAGCGGGGCTTTTGTGTCGAGATCGCGAGACGTGTTCGGTATTCGACTGGAGTCACTGGAGTGGCCGCCAGTGCGCGAACTTAGTTTTGGGTCAAAGAAAGGTGTGCGAGTGTGACGAAAGAAGGCGAGAGCAAACGCCGAACGTTGAACGCAAACTTTGGAACAATATAGCGGAGAAAAGTCGAGGGCGAAAGAAAGTTTGTTACGGTTTAAATCATCTTTCGCTTTGGAGATTCGTGGGTAGCAGTGCGTTGGGGCAATCTGAAAGTATTTTGGTTTATAAGTTGTCGTTTAAAGTCCGGGGAAACAGTTATTAAACCGTAATAAAAAGTGTGGCAGATGATTTAGTAACAAATCGATGGTGTTACCTCTAAAAATGTCCTGATGCCTAAAGCAAATCGACAGGAAGTTAATGATTAGTGCGTCATGAGTTTGTACAATGTCACATACTTATTCGATTGTACATTTAATATTTTTATACATACACCTACACACATTTTTATACATTTGTTTAATACAAGTATCAATTTCTTTTTATGACTTTGCCATAGGATAAGGTAATTAAATGACAAGCTGCAATCATAGAAAACTGCACCAAGCAATATGTTCATTTATCTATCCCGGTAAGCGTCCAAAGATATTGCCGTTTTCTGTAAATATAAGCCGTGATGGTATAATAATATAGATGGTGTTAGATCGAGGGTAATAAACCCTACGTCGGGTGTACCACAAGTATCCAATCTTGGGTCTCTTCTGTTTGTTATATTTATAAATGATATCACTCACCTCCACTGTCAAGCCTTACTTTACGCCGACGACATGAAACTCTTATATGAGGAAATACTACCTGTAATCAGTTACTTGATTTGAACAATTTCTAACATCTGTTTAACCCGGCATAACAACTACATTGTGTATAAATGATTCAGTAAACAAATAAACAGCTGTTAGAAGCCTGAATAAGGGATGGAACATTGCGTCAAAGGTTCCGGTGTAAAACAACAAATGGAAGAAGTTGAAGTACAAAACAGTATGCCATGCGCAGTAGATGTGATAAAATATGCAATTATAATTATAATAATTCAGTAATGCTAGTTTTCGTAGTTATCGATTTATAATGGAAACTCAAAATTCCCGTATATAAGTGAACCTATCTAGAATGTCGATAAAGCAACATACATAAGTCAATTTTAATTTTTTAATTTTAAAAATTTTGATTTAATAGATAATAAGGAGTAAAGGTAGCAAGGACTGTGGGGCAGCACGATAAACACACTGTTCGGATTACTCCTCCCGCACAAGTATTAAATTAATTCGGG
>JARFOC010000048.1:0-22935 GCA_031763485.1 Osmoderma eremita
GGTGCACGAGGGACAGCATCACGATTAAGGTACTTCTTTAGATTGATAATTATAATCAGAATTATGGAAATGCCTAGAGCATACTCGAAGATATTGTACAATTGCGGAATCGTGTAGGTAACAAATTTCCTTCCAAGTTTTCAATGCTAGTGGATGTTTTGAGAAGCTATGAAAGCGAATTGATTCTGGACCCCTATAAACGCTTGGACAATCACGAAATTCACATTAGTGGTGAATCTTAGGCATGTCTATTAAATTTGCCGCCATTTTGATGGGTGATCTGTCAAACAGACGGTTTTTAGATGGTCCATAGTGGATTGTTGAGGTTATGTTTATTGTTTGAGTTTGTCGATCGTGTTTTATTTTTAATATTATTCTGTTTATAAATATTTTGTATGGGTGTTTTTGAAGTAAATGTTTTAGTAAGTAATTTTTTATTAATTTGAAGTTGTAGGTAAATAATATTCACACCTTTGGACTGTATTATAAGCTAAATTTATGAGATCGTGTGTAAACATTTATTAGGGTTTGTAGTGTATTTTTTTTTAGTGTGCAGGTATGAATCACTGTTTATGTTATAGGATGACTTGTAGTGTGCCTGGATGTAAAAACATTCGTAGGCTATTATCTCCTGATAGTGACATTAGTTTCCATCAGTAAGAACTACATACAACCTAACTTCAACTTATCATATTCGAAATTTTCAGAGCTCCAAAAGGCAAACAATTTCACAAATATTTGGATAGTTTGAAAAAAAAAACATGAAGGGGAAATCTACCTTGTTGATATGTTCGAAACATTTTAAAATCGATTATATTACTATAAGAGGTGGAAAGAGATATCTTCAACATACTGATTTGCCTACGTTGCATTTAGTGGAAGATATACGTCGTAGCTCCCCAAGGCAAGCCAGAATGTCTGATGCGTCTGAAGATGTGTTACTGTACGTTTGCTTTTACTTTTAAATAATAAAGAATTACTTACTAAAACATTTACTTAAAAAAACACCGATACAAAATATTTATAAACAGAATAATATTAAAAATAAAACACCATGGACGAACTCAAACAATAAATATAACCTCAACAATTCACTAAGGACTATCTAAAAGCCGTCTGTTTGACAGATCACCCATCAAAATGGCGGCCCCTATGCGATACGAAGATCGCGCATCCTTAAGCTTATTCTATATACTATACTTGTCTATGATCGTGTCCTCCTACATAGCAAAATACAAATTTGCCGCAATTATTTTTAGTAACTACAACATAATGATATTAAAATACCTAATAATGTAATACAAAGTTGTAGGAATTTCATGCCTTAATGTTGAAGTTACTAAAAATAATAGCGGCAAATTTGAATTTTGCTATGTGGGCTATGCCTGAATTCAACTGTTTTAGAGAAAATGCCCTGTAACCTGAAACGTCAACATATTATTATTTATTTAGAAAAAGTAATAAAAAGCAATAACAAATAAAAATTATTTTATCAAATGTTGGAAATGACCTCGACTAACTTCCTGGCAGAGACGATATTAAAATTCCTGCAAAACGTAATTAACTACGTTAGGTTCTATCAATCTCATTTCATCTCTTATCCTATTCTTTAACTTGAGGTACTCACGCACAGGACGAGTGTAATGGGCCGGAGCTTCATCGTGCTAATACCATAAGAAATCGTTTGGTGTGTCGAGATCATCTGGATCGGGGTGTAAAGTGGCAACACATGGTACTAGGTCATCTTCTAAAAAGCCGCCTTTCGCAAGAAATATGCCAAGCGGGAACGCTTTAAGGACAGGATGGCCGAGTGTTAATTGTATTGATGAGGAGTTGATGAGGCGTCATACTACAATGAGCCAACTCAGCATATCAATCTAATACACATCAAGGAAAATATGTATCGGTTGGAACCCAAATTCTATCTGCATATTATAAAAGAAAGACAATGAGTCACATGCACAATTGGTTAACTGTAAGGAATATAGTTCAATATAGAATTTAACCGAGAACAAAGGTGTTTGATTTTACTTTGATTTTACAAGAGCACATGGTATTTGTATGTGTGTCAAACTAAACCATATGCTTTTCGTCCGTTTGGACAGATTACTGTAGCTCTAGGAGAAAAAAAACTCCGATTTAATTCTTTTTCTACATGCTCATTAGCAGGTGGAACAAATGTCAGAGTTGGTAATTAGTAGCCCGAATATTTATTCCCAAAGAAGACATATACTTCGTTGTCTAGTAAATGAAACGGTAAATTACATAAAATAAAGGTAACACATACATTAAATTTAAATTTTTTATAGCGTCGTATGCGACTTTTTTTTTAAGAATGCTGTTTACGTGACGTTGACAATCCCATTTGGACCAACACGTTAAAGGAATATTACAAACTACGCATGGAATTTTAATCATCATAATTAAAGTCCGGCATTTCCGCTATAAATTCTGTACATTTGTCGAACATTGGTCGTTTTCGTCACGTAGGCAACATTTTTAAAACAAACGTAGAACCACGAAATAGTATTTACGGCACCGTACATGTATACACAACAGATCTGGTTGAAACTCGCAGTTATACTTAAGGTTGTACCGAATCTCCACCACTGTCCGTTGACACTAATGAGCAACTCTAATAATTAGTAAAGGCTATAACATAAAAATAAGGCTACAATACACACAAGACATTTTTTGCACTTAAATAGTGCAGAACTAATATTTTGATTCTAAAAATTTATCAACTGTACACAGTGTTGCCTAACAACAGATCTTTTACCTTTTTTGCTATTCTTTTTTGTTACTTAAGATCTTTATTTGAGTTGGTAGATGGGTTTCATTTAATTAATTCTAGGAGTATATATTTTTTTAATATTCATCAGCTTCCTTTGAACTAAAACCAATACGTTGCAATGCAATCGTGCAACTCTAAAATGTAGATTTTTTCGATGATATTTAATTCAAGGTACTAAAACTAAAATGACTATAATTTATACGAAAAATAAACTTTTATTAACTCCCTATTAGTTAAATACAAAGTATAAGTCAAGATTCAATAAAATACAATACAAAAATAAGCATATAAGTATCAAATCGAAGTTCAGTCTTCTGTTTCTCGGAAATCATTTTCTCTGAAATTTACGGTAGACATCGCATACAGAACAGCATCGTGGATTGCGGGGAATATTCTAAATGTATATTTTTTCACGTTTATTAATTCGCATCTTATCATCATTTCGTAAACCGGAGCTGCAAATAATAAATTAAAATAAAAGGTTCTGTATCTTTCAATTTTTTAATAACCTACCTGAACAGCCAGCGATGTATATTGGAATTTCTATTACCTTAAAATAATGTTCTATACTTTTCAACATTGAAACCCCAGCGGGATCGACATAACTCAAAGCAGAAAAGTCCAAAATTAAACATTTAATACTAGTATTAGATTTGGACTGCAGTTTGTCTTGTTTATACTTCAATTTTTCGATGGTACTAGGAGATTTTGTCTGGCACTCCTAAAATATGTTTTGTCAGTTTTCCTTAGGCTACGTAATCAATTTTAGTATAATACCATATCCGTCAGTTTAGCTAATTTCCTTCTCCACTCGAATTCCTTTTGGGGATCTAAGTTTATCAGTTTGTACAGTTCTGATTTAAAGTAATTCCTAGAAGCAAAATTTAATCCGCCTTGGTAATGGAAGATCTTAACTCCAGATATTTCTTCTACCTGCCAGATTTTTATATTGTAAATAAAACTAGTGATTTTTAAATCATTTACTTACTCCTTTGTATCTATTAGTATCCACGTAGAGATCCGTATGCGGCACAGACCCTAATAAGCAAGTGTAAGGTTTCATTCCCAGTAAGAAAATGGTGGTAAGTGACATAATTACTCCAACTAACAGCCCAATATCTATACTTATAAAGACAACTCCCATGAAAGTCACCATCCAAACAGCAGCATCTAGTTTACTCAATTTCCAGAATTTCCAGAAATCTCGCATTTGGAGGAACATTCCCTTTAATGCCACAACTATAACGCTTGCCAAAACACACTAGAAATAGCGCAAAAATAAACAATAAATACATTTGGAATATGCTATTTGGGAGTTTCAAACTCACTCGTGGTAGCGGTTCAAAGAATGGCCCAATCCACATAAGTACAAAAACTAATATTCCGCAAGATACTACTGAAGCCAATTGAGTTTTACCACCGACTGTTTCTTGGATTAAAGATCTCGATAACGATGCAGTAAATGGCATACAGGAAAAAAATGATCCTACCATATTTCCAGCACCCTATTAGTTAGACAGATTGTATGGTTTCTACTTTGGTGTTTTATCAATTATACCTGAGCCAATAATTCTTGATTAGGATCCACTTCGTAACCAAGTTTCTGAGCGAATATCAAAGCCATTGATAAATTGATAGTGTAAGACACAATCGCGATTATGACACTATCCAGAACTATTGAGTTTATCAAAGGAAATGGCGGTAGACTAGGTGCAGGCAACCTATAATTTAGTTAATTAATAATAACATGGATACGGTACAGTAGCCGCTGGTGTATAAGGGCTGCAGCAGTGACTTAATTTTCCAAAAGTATGTTACAAAATCCCTCGCATGGACTTTATTTTACGCAATTAATAAAATTAAGGTAAGAATTTCTCATTAATTTATAGTTGTTTTTGTACGGCCCGTACACCTAAAGACTAATAAACCACCAGTGATACTGTATCGGATGTTCATGAAAATATTTACCCTTTTGGTACATCTCCAACAATTGTAACGTTAAAATCAGTGTGAAGATTGAAGAAATGAGAAGATAACGTCCCAATGATGATTACCAATAATTCGACGGGAACTGGTATCGAACATTTTTTGGCAACTTTTGGCTGTAACACATAATAAACAATGATGGATATTACACGTACAGATGTTAACTGTAAAATGTCAGGAATCTCAAAACGTTTTAAAAGCTTTTAAACGAAGTGTAGAAACTCTAAAATTTTCACGACTAGTGTTTAGTTTTAGAAATTTATTGCCCGGCTTTCAGCTTGGGCAAGTTGTAAAACAAAAATTAATTTAGGTTTGTCAAAAACATACAACATTGGAAAGTAGCCATCGAAGAATATATTTCTCAAACGAAAAGTAAATTATTTGTAGCTGCCTTCTTATTTTTATCTGCTAATAAATCTTTCTTATTTTATTGCGGCGTAGTCTATGCCCTTGTTTACAATTTTTATTTTTGATAAAAAGATTAAGTGGATTAGTTCCACACAGTTTAAAACATTAACGATGTCCAATTTATGCGTTATCCTCTAGATTTCATTAGAACGCATAATTTTTGAGTGTGCTATTATGTTGGAATGTTCTGAAAAACGCGCTTATTTTTAGACGACCGTTTTCTGAAGCGAGACAGAACCATTCATAAGTAAAACTTTAACAGCGCATATCGCCCCAGGTTTGAAGGGAATTAATTTAACATAAAATCTTAGAGATAATCCTTGGTATTTAAAATAACAACTTACCTTAATTATTTCGTTATTTAAGACGGTTATACAAATGGTGATAGCTGACATTCCTACAGCCACGTAGTTAACTTTAGTGATACTTTTAAAGATACTAGCGTATGTCTGCAATTAAAGTAAATACAATTAATTAATTTATTGCATGAGTGATAAATCAGTTATGAATTTAAACTTAATTTTTAACTAGACATTTCTTATAAAGCATTCATTTCGATGGCTCTAGAAGAGAAAATCCTTTTCAAACTGAATTTTACAATGCAATTCAATGAACTGCCAATATATTTAGGGGTAGATTATTATAACTTCTTGGATTGCTATTCTTTCAGAAATCACTAGATTTATCCGCTAACTTCTTTTCTCGAATGGTACGCTAAATCCTCAATCCACAGTTGTCCAAATAACAGAACCAGCAACGTTCAAGAACTGCGAACGGGTATTATTAATGGTATGGCAAATATTGAACCCCATACCATCTTCAACGTTTAATATTGCCTTGCATACATATAGAACTAAACGTCTCAATACATATTATTAATACTGTTCTACATTAATGTTACGATTCAGGAATCATGACAGATCCCTGTACCGATAAATAATTCATGAGGATAATGATGAAGATTTTCGAATTTCAACAGTACAAAGTATTCTAAGAATTAAAAGATAAAAAGTGGTGGATAAATGGAGTAAAATTTTTCCAATCTAAAAAATTAATCAAAGCGCAAAATTTGATATTACTGATGTAAATGTAGAAATCCAGACAATACGAAAGAAGGCTTAAAAGATGAAGATGATGATTATAACAATCTCCCAGGGATTATCTTGATGTGAAACTAATTAAAACGGAAGATGAATAGCAGTGTTTTTAAAAACAACAACAAAAAAAGTATTAATATACACATTTAAAAAAGTTTGAGGTTTTTGAAGAAAACTTTTTTCGATCAAACACACATACACGATTCAATTTAGGACCCAACTTTCGTCATTTGTGCCATAAATATGTACCACCGTTATCTATAAGTATTTAACTTTTACAACTCCATAATGGAGTTAGTAAAAATCTATGCGAATCAATCGCCGTGTACCTACTCATGTGTTCTTGCCAAGAAGCTGCTACATACGGTTGCCTCCAACGGCATGCTGGGAATGCCAACTGAGTTGATGTGCGCACGACACTTGATCGAAGCATTCTCCACAATCCCCTATCCAATCAGAGAGGAATGGAGATGTAACGAAAGCAGAAACCTGCTGGTTTACGGATGGATCGAAAACACAACAGGCGCAAGAATATTCTGCAGTAACCCGAGCAATATGCAACAATTTTTCAGGCTGAAATCTATGCCATTGAGATGTACGCAAGAGAGATTTTGAACAAAAATCTCAAACACAAATCAATAAAAAATTCCAGTGACAGTCAGGCTATTTTGAATGTATTGGAGGCGCACAAATGTCACTCTAAACTGATCTGAAGCTGCAAAATCATTCTAAATACAATAGGGGCGTCTAATAAAGTAATAATGTGGGTCCGGGCTCACTCCCACATTCAAGGCAATGGGACAGCCGACACCCTTGCAAAAAAGGGTGCCACTGGGTGCTTCTAGGATCCAGAACCGGAAATTGGCTTATCAACTTCGATAACTAAACAACAAATTAATTTATAATTAAAACAGAAAGTACTCCAATTTTAGAGCAATTCTCCTGGTTTAGTACATACGAAAGACATGGCAGAACTATAGAATTACTAAAACTTGACCGTAAACATCAGAAAACACCTACATAGAATCGGGCTATCGGAAGAAACCGACTGCCGACTGTGTATGGAGGACGAAGAAACAGTAGAGCACGTTAGGGGGGGCACTGTCCTGCGGTCACCCGAATTACTCCATCTTTGCGAAGGTAATTACTTCCCTAGCTGACCTGAAGAATAGCTTATTGAATATGATTCTGAGCTACCTCAACGGCCTGAACTTATTTGATGAACTCCGGGATAACATGAATCTCTAAAATAGGACCTAGCGGTCGTAGTAGAAGGGACGATCAATCGAATCAGGCGGATGACATGGCTACATCAAGTAAAAGTAAGAGTACTAAAAATCCAGTAACATTGCGTGTTGAAAGCTTTTAGTTTCTAGTTTTGTGCTTACTTGTTAGTTGTCAAACAAATAACGCATCATTTTAATGACGTATGTCTGTATATCATACCGTCAATATTGTAATTTGGCACGTAAGTTGGTTGGTAAATTTAAAATACTCTAGATAAGAGGTGTCTAACTAAAGTAATGAGACTGACAACGTAGCGTTTGATATGGCAACATGAGAAGCACGGGACATGGAAGGGCGACAAGTGGACATTGTAATACGCGTTCAGTGCAAGTTTGAACTCGATCAAGTCACTTGATTGTCCGTTGTCGTTTCTTACGTGAACCTGGTTTTCGTAGTGCGTTCTACAAATGAAAGATATTCATTTCGAGCAACGGTTGTGCTATTAGGTTTTGCTTCAGACTTGGGAAAAGTGCAACAGGAACTTTTGCAAATATCAGCAGGCCTACGGAGACAGTGTTTCATCAAAAGCCCAGGTTTTTCGGTGATTTAAGGCATTTTCAGAAGGAGGAGAGTCGACGGGAGATGATCCACGCAGCGGAAGGCCTTCAACTGCAAAAACTCATGGCAATGTCGACAAAATCCGCGATCTTGTGCTTTCAGATCGTCGGTTGACGGTCAGAAAGATCGGGGAACAGTTGAATTTGTCTCACACCACCGTTTATCAAGTTTTGAATTGGGAATCAAAAAGATCTGCTCGAAAATGGTTCCAAAAAACCTTTCGCAGGAACAAAAGGACAACAGGAGAGAAAGGCACCTTGAAAATTTTTTGGAACGTGTCATTACTGGTGATGAGAGTTGGGTGTTCGTGTGTGACCAGGAAACAAAACGCCATAGCATGGAATGTCACACTTCAGGCTCTCCAACGCCCAAGAAAGCAAGAATGAGCAAATCAAAGTTCAAGAGCATGCTGATTTGTTTCTTTGATAGCCAGGGAATCGTTCACAAAGAGTTGGTGCCTCAAGATCAGACAGTTAATCAACATTTTTACCGAGAGGTTCTCGAAAGACTCCGAAAAAGGGTTATGCGTGTGAGACCAAACATCAAGAACGATTGGATCCTGCATCATGACAATGCGCCTTGTCACACAGCAATTTCCATAAACGGTTTTTTGGCCTGTAAAAAGATTTCTGCTACTCCTTAGCATCCTTATTCACCTAACTTGAATCCTTGTGACTTTTTCCTCTTCGCAAGGTTGAAAATTCATCTGAAGGGACATCATTTTGGGACACTCGAAAGCATTCAAACCGCTGTAACCGACTAGCTAAAGGCGATTCCAATATCCGAGTTCCAGCGCTGCTATGAGGAATGGAAGAACCGTCTCCAACGCAGTGTGGCTTCCCATGGGAGTTATTTTGAGGGAGACAGCGTTCAATTGTAATTATATTCAAATAACAATATTTAAAAAAATCAGTCTCATTACTTAATTTACACACCTCGTATATACTTTACGTAGCATCTCTGTATTTTCAGCAATACAAGCAATACTTACATTCACAATTGAAAACATCCCCTTGTGTTTCGGAATTCTATAACCGAAAAGATCTTTGACTTGCGAAGTTAGGACATGAATAGCCGCTCCTGTCGTAAATCCACTAACTAAAGTATCGGAGATTAGACTGCTGATCGCGCCCAAGCGGCAAACGTACATAATTAGCTGCAACATTGACATTTAAAATAAAATAAAAGTTAGAAAATTATATAAACGCATGAGTACCTGTATAATGGCAACTAAGAAAGTAACTGCAGTTGCCACTTGGGTAGGGGAATAAAACGGCTCTCCTGAGTTTAGAATTTCCGTACTGTTGACCGGAGTACCATCAATGAACGAATGGTGGGAATGTTCGAGTACAACTTTACCTGTCATTAAGCAAACTACAGCGAATGTACCTGTATAATTGCAGAAGGAAATAAGAATTAGTTGTTTACACGGCAAATACTTTGTGGTTGCAAAAGAATTAAAATATGAAGACGGCTATCTTCATATGTTTACTCTTTCCTACTTTAAAGTTCAAGCAATACAATAATTATGTTTATATTTAATATTAAATCATTATCCGATCAGCGAAACAATGGATATTCAACTAAAATGTGACGCTGATTGTTAATTTTTTACATATAAGTCTTCAATAATATGCCGGGATGGCGCAGTGGTAAGAGCGCTAGACATCTGTGGGGATGTCGACGGTTCGAATCTCCGTTGCGGCAATCGATTTTTATAAAGATCGTTTGCTGCAATGGTGGTCGGTATCTCTCCCGGAACCCTTCAGTGTTGAGGATAAATCAAGACTGCTGCCCTCTTACGGCGAGGAGAGACAATAACAATCCATACACTTCACACGCAGACACGATACACACTTTAGGCAAACCTAATGTTGACTGATACAATAGGCCTCAAGGCCGCAATGTTAACTCTTCAAAATCCTTTTATGATAACAAAGCAATTAAAAAAGAAATAAGTATATCGGCGGCTTACCTAACGAATTATGTCGTGATGTTCCTAGCAGAAAGTAGACTAGAACCGGAAAGAACGCCATGTATATTCCAATAATCGGTGGCACATTCCCTAACATACCGTATGCCATTCCTGTATAGATTTAGAGGCAATAAATAAGTCCTGTTTACTTATATTGGATCGAAACCAACGTCAACTCGTAAAATTACAGCGAATATGTTGCTTGATTTATGTGTTAGTAAATACTTAATATAATTAAATTCTATTTTGTATATTCTATTTTTGTCAAATGTAACATTTTGACTTTAAAATGTTTATTATATGTATATTATCAAATTATATTTCAAAATATCTAAATCGTCCTATTTTGATAGCTTATATAGGCTGTGTATAAATTGAGGTGAAAAATTGAGGTGGCCTTTTGAGAACTCGCAATCACACCCTTAGACTTTTTTGTTTAGGGTTTTCATGAAAGAGAAAGTACATATACACGTATGCTCACATCGGAACGGGGGATTGCTTTGTGAATGGCAACCGAGCATTCGAGTCTCCCTGACAGCGAGATATCCAGTAATCCAGTCGCAGTGTATCATAAACCGAGCAAGGATACGCACGCATGTCCGCTCAATACTGCGTAATTTTTCTGTTCTCTCAGGTTACGGTAAAAAGTACAGTTCCTTATATTCATTTTGTAGCTGCTATGCGATGCAAGAGAACGAAAAAATTAAACAAAAGAAAAATAAACTCTACAGTTATACAAAATAAATTGCAATTCTACCCATGTTACTTTATGGTGGGTTCGAAAATACCCCCATCCGCGGCCAAACAATAGCCGAGTATATCGTAAAACTCCCGCCTCACTGCCTCGAGATTTCTAGAGGTTATTGTCGCAAACATTCTCAACAGTTCTACTTACAACTGTTGCAAGCTCAGTATTGTTGCAAAACTGTAAAGATTTTGTTTGACATAACCCGACAGAAAGAAATCGCAGGGATTGAAGTCGGGTGATCGAAGTAGCCATTTTATCGCACCCTTCCCGGCAATAACACGATTAGTAAAGGTGTTTTCTAAAAATTCCATTACTAATCTTGTGTTATGCCCGGGGAACCGTCTTGCATAAACCAAATTGCATCATAATCGGGGTTAAGTTGACGGACAGCGGGAATAATTTGCGTTCGCACCAAATACAAATATTTCATTTCATTCAAATTGCCGTCGATAACAAACGATCCCATAATGTTATCACCCAAGATACCCGCCAAAATGTTAAGATTTTCGAGGTACTGAGTTCTTACCCTACGGACCAGATGTTGATTTTCTCGATATCAATATCGCTCGACTGGCGGATTATGCTTGCCATGACGTGGAAAGGAGGATTCGTCGGAAAACAGAATATTTTTTGTCACCGCGGACGCACAAAACTTTCTTTCTTCCAAAGTTGTCTTCGGGAAAAATCTCTTGGCAATTTTGAACTTTATAACTTTTGTATTTGTTGCGTTTCAGAATACGCTCCACTGTACTTCTACTGACACCGATTTCGTCTGCAATTTGCCGGCTAGCGCAAGGTTCGCCCATTTCAACCAACAAACAAACCCGCACTTCTCTCTGCTCCCGTTCGGGAGGTATTAGAGGGATTTGAGGCTCTTCGGACCTAAATTATGATGTTTTTAAAATTCAATGTTCAATGTTTATAATACCCCTTTAAGGTATTGGTTCAAAAGGGATTGTCAACGTCACGTAAATAGCAAACACAAGTCTTCAAAAAAAAAAGTCGCATACGACACTATAAAAAATTTTAATTTAATCTATAGGTTACCTTTATTTTCTGTAATTTACCGTTTCATTTACTAGACAATTAAGCATAGGTATGTCTGCTTTCAGAATAACTATTCGGATTGCCAAATACCAAGTCGGTCATTGTTGCAGATATTTAACAGATCTTATTTACTTTGTGATTTCATGCAAGACTGGCCAATTATTTTATGTGTAAGCTTTTTATGCGTCCGTCACTAGCTGTTGGCGTGAATTGAGCAACTCTACTAGTAACGACTAAAAGGTTTTTGAAGATTGAAATTCAGACAATATTACGATACCTACTGCTCCAGTAGTATGCCAATACAGTGTTGCCAAATGTATTTTTCCATCAAGTGGCTCCTGAAAACATGCGAAGCATGATACCACATTTTAACATTAAGATTTTCAATTCAGAACCGAACTATGTTCCTCTATGTTCCTACGTGTAGCTTTAGCGCCAATTTATACACAGTCTGTATAATACTGCAAAATAGAGATGTTATTTGTGACTTAAATGTGACTATAATAAGAGATTTTTTTGAAAATAGCGGAATTTTTAACATAAAAATAAATAAAGTAAACCTAAGGCGATTATAATTCCAAATAAATTGAACAAGATTAAAAAAATAGGAAGATTGACATGACTTGACGATAAATAAATGTAAAATTAGTCACAATTGCGCTAAACAGCATTGAAGAAACTAATTATATAAAAAATATTTATAATATAGCTACAGTAAGTTTCTTACTGACGAATACTGTTACTTACGTTGAGTACATAGAAATAAATCCTTTACACAACGTAACTTTAACCCCGGTCCATATGCAGATGGCCAAAGCAGTATATAAAAATATGGTAGGAGTTAGAAACCTAAAATTCCCGGACGCTACCGATGATAAATGAATATGTAGAAAGCAGGTTGGCGTTTGAGAACTTATTTGTGGTTCATATTTGGAACCATTCCAGTTTATACTATTATACAAGTTGTTCGTATCATTCGTAATGTTACTTACCTTGAGGTATATGCATGATGGCCACCGTAAATCCAGCTATTGTATCCGCAGTTAAAGATTCCTTCCATTTGTAGTGACTTAGCCATTCCAATGCTGGGACAGTTTTGTATAAAATTTTCTTTGGACTTTTACTTTTACAATTCTCAAGTAATTTATTTACCACTAAAATGTTTTAAAAAAATAAAAAAAAATGATTTAACAATTTCTTTCGTTTTTCTTGAATATTTGTATATCAGGATTATTAATACAGGAAAATAGGTTGGTTATTCTAAATTATATATATTTAAATTTAGATATAGTCCCTTCGCCCCTTAGAAGACAGTGCAGGCTGTCACATAGGTACATACATCTACCCAATGTTGTCTAATACTTTCAAACAATTTGAATAAAGTGAAATTAACTACATCATCTACCGTCTTGTGTTTTGCTCATCATGTAATTATTCATTGTGTTTATCTGTTCATTTTATTTTATTTTATTCGATCTCTTAAGATCAAAAGGGTTTAATATTTAATAATTTTTGATTAATCGGTAATATAATACTATATATCGGTCATATTACATAGTATATTGACAGTTTTATAGGTTATATGAATAACGAAATGAGATCTGAATGACACCTATACAAACTTTAAAATAATAATCCTAAATAAATCTCCATAATAATCCTATGTACTTTGGTGAATTATTATAACAACATCTGTTTTAGCTATTACTGTTTTTAGAGATTACAGATTGAGAGCAAGTTCTGTAAGTATATTGAGTATATTTTATGATGTGATCATATTTTATTCACGTATTTACCACGGCAATATGTGCTGTATTCCCAGAAGGGCTGCACGCATTCACTTCGGTTCGAATACAATACAGATATGTGATGCTCTCTGACAAGTGCAATAACAGTGTTATTTTGTTAATTATTTTTATTAATGTGCGTAGGTACATTGTTAATTTATTTTACGAGCATAATTTAAGGTAAACATGGAAAATAGTTAAATAGTTAGTGACAATTAGTGAAATTAGATTTATGATGCATTTTCTATAATAGGTCTTTTTACTTGTATTCATAAAGTTTTCATAACAATGTATGCGGCGTAATTGATATGTTCTAATATTAGTGTCTACCTCACTTCGAATAAAAATTAATGTATTTCAAAAACCGCATATTGCCAGTCATTTCTTTTTTTTTAAGAATCAAATAGATTTAATATTACGAGATCGTTTGAGTTTTGGAAATTCAAAATTGACATTAAAACTTAACTGGTTAATTAGGGCAAAGGACTAGTACAGATAGATTTTTTAAATAGATTTACTAATAAACCCCTACAGGTGCATTCATTTGTGAGTTGATACTGCCTTCTATGTTTGTGATAACAATTCCAGTTTTATGGTTACTCGAGAGATCGAAACAGTCATGTTTTAGAATGTGTATTATAGATGTATTTCAAATTTTGTATTCAACATGAACTTGTGTCGTAATGTGGCACTAAATAATTATCATTTCGAAGATTTTTTAAACATAGAATAGCGGTAAATGTATTAATTTCTGGCAACTAAATTTATTTTTTAACTAGAAATATGTAAGAATAATTTATTACTTCAAAAACAACTTTAATAATCGTGTTATGTCGCTTTCAATGCACTTCTATAATTATATTAATCTAATTAAACGCCTTCTATTCTAGAAATTTTATTCTATAATTTACTCCTCGAAAGGGTATAGTGATGACAATATAATTTGTATCAGAGTTTTGTTTCAATAGATGATTATAAAGTTTTCAAAAAAAAATGACAATAATTTATTATTATATATTTACTTTAATAAAATAATAGCCTTAAGATAAGACGATTAAATGGACAATTTTAGTTTCTATTGCGTAAGTGCCCTACCATATACAAGCATCAAAAATTAGGATAGACATAAATATAACTTACATGGTTTCTTGGATTTGTAATACTCCAGTTCATTGTGCAACTGTTCTTGTTCGTATAACGGCCTTTCTATTTTGATGTGTCTACCGTTTTCGATCATTCTCGTAACTTAACGCGTACCACTGTTTTAAACTTGAAACTGTTTAAACCTAGAATTCTCGTAAATTGTTTGCCTGTTGCAAGTTGATCAAGTGGAACGAAAAAATTTGGTTCAAC
This sequence comes from Osmoderma eremita, assembly GCA_031763485.1. Classification (NCBI taxonomy): domain Eukaryota; kingdom Metazoa; phylum Arthropoda; class Insecta; order Coleoptera; family Scarabaeidae; genus Osmoderma; species Osmoderma eremita. The sequence continues at coordinate 15,041 of JARFOC010000048.1, forward strand.
GTTCGATTAATAAAGACGAATTGACTTGCCTTTATATGCCCGGTGGTTTAATACTAGGTATGGGTGCTTACTGGAACAGTCAGGACTGTTCTATGCTGATCGTGTGCCGATCCAGGCCTTTTAAATTTTGTACAAGATAAATTTGTTTGAACAATACTTTACCTTTTGTTTGATGTATACGTGTATTTGCTTGCAAACATAGTCACCCCCACCGCTTCTGCTACTATTTAACATATCAATTTATTTAGAACTTACGAATGTTTATTGCTTTGTAATTATTGAATTTAAAAAAAACAATTGTGTAATTAATTTTCATTTTGGAAAATCCAAACATACCAATCCTATTTTCCCTTTATTTAACTGAAACAAAACTATTGTTATTATAATCAAATTATTTTCATTACAAAATTATAACGATTATTTTGACTTATTTTTCTCTAAAAACTATCGGTTTATTCCAAAGCACCGCAAGACATATTAAAGTAGATACTTAACAGCATCAACCATGAAATCGATTAGGATTTATAAAATTACTTTAGAAATGTTAAAAATATGGGTGAGCAAAGAGTAAAGCTATTTTATATATACGTAATAGAGCCTGGAAAGAGAAATTGGGAGAGATTACTACCGATTATCTCACTTCTTTGTGCACCAACGGAAGTCTATGAGAAGGTCTTAGACAAAAAACTAAGAAAAGAAGTTGACAATCAGCTAAACAAAGGGCCTTCGAAAAACACGGACTTAATACATGGGAGAGTTTGCAAAATATAAATGTCTACCCAAACTTAAAGCTCACATAAAAAGATCAAAACCTGTACAAGAAGGGTTAAGAAACTAACCCTTTCTGATTTCAAAATAATTAAATACGCTGTGATATTGAAAATTACATAAGCCTTTAAATGAGGTATAAGTCAACTCTTACTGCAATTTAAAAATGTTGGGGTTAATACCGGAGAAAAAGAAGGAGTACGAAAGCATATCAATACACAAGCTTAAAGAACCTGGGAAGGCACAAAGATACAAAAAAAAAAATCAGAGGAGGATTTTGCAAATGTAAAAGAGATGAGGAGAGAAGGTACATTTATGGAAAACATTCAAGGAGATCCTGTATAAAAATGCCAAACAGATTTGCGGATGGAGAAAGTATAACCAATATATTAGGAGTAGATGGTGGAATGAGCAAGTGAATAGCAATCAAATAGAAGAAAACCGTGTGGAAAAAGTACCTCCAAACAAAAACTCAAGAGGACAAAACGGATCGACAGAAGAAACATAGCCGAGAAAATCATAAAAGCTTAAAGGATGAAATGTTGACAATGAAGAGAGCTAGCTGAACTATATACTAATAACAATAGACACTTTTGGGGATTAGTTAAAAAATTAAAGGGGAATAGAAAACAAGAAATCAGGAGGATCAAAGATAAAAACAAAGTATTAAAAACAGAAATCAAGAAAGTACTTGAAACTTGGACAGACTATTACGCAGAAAAATTTACAGAAAACAGAAACCAACCGAACATCCAAACGGCAGAAGAAAGTGAATAGATAGTAGAATATGATGAAAAAGAAGGAATAAAAGGAGAAGGTAATTAAAACACTGAAATTAGGTAAAGCATTTGGAGGAGATCAATTAGAACCAGAAATGATCAAATTCATGGGGCCGACAGGGAGAGAGTGGTTGATGGACATATTCAGAAAAACATGGAAGGAAGAACGAATACCCGAGGATTTGGAAAATAATATAATAATTCCAATATATAAAAAGCGATAATATACAATATGTGAGAACTATAGAGCTATTTGTTTTTCCTTGGTTGCATTTAAAATCTACACAACGATACTACAGAAGAAAGTGTATTGGGCATAAGTTAGCAGATGAACAAGCAGCATACCGAGAAGGAAAGCAAGGGACAGACAATATCCACATAAATAGAAGTATATCAGAGAGGGCAATAGAAAGAGCAGAGGAGGTGTTTGTAGTGTTCATAGATCTCAAAGCAACGTTTGATACTATCAACAGAGCCCACATATGAATCTACCTAAGAGAAATACAGACACCTGAAAAATTAATTAGAACTATAAAAAGTGCATACCTGAATGCAGAAAAGAAAAGTGCAGATGAACGGACAGTATATTTAAGGTGACAGCAGGAATTAAACAAGGAGATAGTCTGAACTCCTTCTATTTATAACATAAATGAATGAAACATTAAATACCACTAAAACAAGAACACAGCATTTACAGACACATACAGGATACTACCATCTAACACCAATAAAAATAGAGAGCTTATTATATGCCGACGACATTGTCCTAATAGCAGATACATATGCGAATGTCAAAGAACTAGTAAGAATACGGAAAGAGGAGATAGAAAATATGGGAATGATAATAAACTCGAAGGAAGCAAAAATGATGATAATAAACAACAAACATAACGAAACTATGAGATAAGAAATAGACGGAGACACCATTGAAATAGTAACTGCATTTGAATACTTGGGTTCAATAATAACAGAGGACGGAAGAATAGAAACAGATATAGCACATAGAATAAAGAAAACAAAAATATCTATTTTGCAATTAACAAAACACTATTAGACAAAACAGAAATAGATAGACAAGTAAAATTGAAGGTATACAACATAATAGCGAGATCGACATTAACGTATGCAAATGAAACAAGAACCACAAATAAAAAGCATGAAAGTAAGTTGTATGCAACGAAAATGACGTTCTTGAGAAAAATCGAGGGAAAGACCAGATATGACAGAATATCAAATGAACATACACATAAGGGGCTCACTGAAGCAAGAGAGTATAGTGGAATTTATGGAAAGGAAACAGCTACGATGGTTCGGCCATTTAATAAGAAAAGAGGAAGACACACTATTAAGAAAAATAAGAGAATCTGGAGGAGAGCAGGGAAAAAAGGGGACGACCCAGGAAAAAAGCGGTTGCAAAAGATTGAAGAGATGGGTACGAGTAGAGGCAAATCAATGTTAGAGATGAGAAGGCTCGCGAAGACTCGTGAAGTAAGGAAAGATTGGATCTCCAATCCAACACCCTAAGGAGGTAGGAGAAGAAGAAAAGAGAGAAAGAAGAAGGAAATAACACCCCGCGGCTAGAGAATTGAAGCTATAAAGATCATTTGTTCTCTAAAAGTTATCCCCCTTCTATCAAAAGTTAACGTGTCTCAGCAAGTTTATAAAAAAATTAAGTATTAATTCTTAAATATTCAGGGTATTTCGTTTTTCGAGACTCTGTGTGCAATAACATCTACAATATTGAGCTATATTATAGTAATAATTTCTAAAACTTGTCAGTAAAGAATACGAATACTAGTTAACCAGAGCACTGAATATAATGCACGGACATTGATATCAAATAAACTTATTGTGATTGGAACCGATATTTATGAAATGAAGGCAAAAATACTTTGTACCAGTATCGTAGGTCATAGTCGGCTGTTGGGAAAACGTGTTCTGTATCGATAAGAATATATCAAACATTTTGGCCCTCATATGATTTGATTTTAATGAACAAATCTATTCAGCTTTACTCTATATAGAACAATAAAGCCCGTAAGAACATTAGCGACTAAGCCCATGATGTCCAACCAAGGAAGATTTATTTTTTGAATGAAATGATAATATGTACAATTGGAACGAAGAAAGTGGGAAAAGAGGAATACCGAAAATTAATGAATTACGAAATCGATGAAATTGGGCAACGAAAATATTGTAAGGACAATAAAATCCCTGAAAATAGAATGTTATCCATAACATATTTAGGTGTAAAAAAGAGAATTCCCTAAGAATGGCAACCAACACACGACAGAGCTAGGAATAAACCAAAGACAAGAGGGACAAGATGAGAGATTGGCATCAGATGAAAGCGCACAACTGGTCGGAGAAGATTGAAGACAAAAAGGAATGGCAAATCGTGGTGAAAACGAAAAATACCAGATGCTGCAAGGAATAGATTGTTGACAAGATAGCTGGACCAATCCTCCATGGAAATTGGACTACATGTAAGGGCTGCAGTTCATAAGTAGCTCAAAATTTCTTTAAGAAATGTTTTACCTGTGCATATTCAACTTTGCATAATTCACGTCACTGAAGATAACATCGCACGCTTATTAGAACGGAAAACAGTCGCAAACGTCAAAAGGCATGGCATATTGTTCTTCAGCTTACACCAATAAACAGAATCAGTGAGAAACACATGTGTAACTCACAATTTCCACTGAAAAGATATATACGTATGGTAAATAGCTGTTATGATTTGAGGCTGTATGTAAGATGCATGGTAGTAGATCGGTTATGGTATCTTTAGAAACAACGCAACAGCTTACGGTTTCACTATACAAACTATATACCCTCATCTTCCATATCTTCAAACGCTAACCAATCTCATTTTTCTATAACTCCCGCCCGTATGTTAACTTGTTTCCAAAATGCCGAATTAACCCATTGCTATGATCAGTCAGGTCACTAAATATTTCATATGGTGAACGAGAGGCGCACTAATTTATCCTATCAGGGCCAGACAGTGGAAGCTATAAGACGCACAGTGATCCAGGACGATTTTTATTATTTATCAACAAGTAGATACAAGTTCATCTTGTGCATACATAATCCTTACAGTCCTTATAAGTATCCCTACAAATTTCAGCTGCTACTTTTTTCTAGTTCCTGAGAAAATAGGAATTAAGTTAATGAATTCGTTTGTAAATTAATTTCAAATAAAGATTAAGTGTAAAAGATATATTAAATAACACAGTTAAAGTTTGAACAATAAAACAGTTATTATACACAGTAGAAATAGAATAAACTTTTTTTTTAATATTCCAATTTAATATTTTGTATTTTCGCCCATGATTACTTCCTAATTTTGGGCTCAATATGTTTTTCTTTTCTATGGATAAATTCCTTTCTAGTTGATTTCACTGTCCTGAAAAAAAACATTTTAACATTTGTATTCTACAAGATGTTACAGATTTTTCTTCGCGAACATACTACTCTGAACCACTGTGCGACGTGGTCTATAGAATTCAGTTTAATATGGGTATAACAATCAATCTATTTGGTGTCAATATTTGCCCACAATTAATTTTTTTTTTAAATATATAAATTGCTGCTAAAACAAGAAGGTGGCTAAGTAATTTATACCATTACTTCAATAATTCAAAGAGGAAATGATAATCATAATTATATATGTATTTATGTATACAGGGTGTGTATAAATAGGTATAAAAGCTACACCGATGAACATTCTTCGTTCTGTTCTGCATCGAAAATCTTAACTTTAAAATGCTTCACATGTAAGTGGTCAAAGAAAGAGTGAAAAAATAAAAGAATGGAAGAATGAATTACCTACGTAATTGTTCGAATTTATATCCGTATATTTCCAAGCATAGTTGCTGAGAGTTATCGCCCGCACTACTTCCTCTATAATGAAATTCCAAAAGAAAATCTAAAGGATTGAAATCGGGAGGTCTCACGGGCCATAGGGCCACCGCGACAAATTCATCTGTGTAGGAAGTGTCGATCCAACCAATTAACGAGCAATGTAACCAGGAGCTCCACGATGCATATAAACCATGTTATGCCGTATATTCAACGGCATGTCATCAATAATTTGTTTCAATACATTGAGGTATGAGATCAAGACGACTTGATAGATAAATTGTCCCGACGACCCTGTGATTTATTATGCCCAGCCAAACGTTGATTGAAAACTTCCTTTGGTGACCATATTCCCGAAATTCATGAAATTCATTTCTCTCTGCCCAATGGTAAAAGTTATGAGTATTAAATACACTTTCTCTGGTAAACGTGGACTCGTCGCTCCAAAGAAAACATCTTAAAAAGTCGATATCATCTTTGGAGGTTATGTTACAAAAATTTAATCGAAATGTGTTATCGTTTTCACAGAATGGCTGAACTTTAGAAACACGATATGAATGGAGAGGGTTTTCTCGTAAAACCAACTTAAGTTATTGCTCAGTATATTTAATATTGAAGCTAACTGTGTAGTACTAACGGAGAGATCTTCTTGGACTGCATTTAGAAGTTGCTTTTCTAGTTGTATTGTAGGCCTTTATCTTGGTTCACCAGAATTAGCGTTTCTTGTATTAAGCGAACCACTAACACGTTGCTGCAGGCTTCGAAATACATTTTCACTCCAGTTTGGAAAACTTATGCGAGATTCTCATTCTGCCATGTTAGCATCTCCATCATGAGTGAACAAAATAATAACAAAAGAACGAGAAAGAAACACAAAAACACAATAACTAATCAAGACTATATGTACAAACAATCACGAAAAAGGCAGAGGTTACACAAAATTGTAATAGGAAGCGCGGATTAGAAACATAAATACCAAAACTTTTCAGTAAGTAATGTTTTTGATTGAAATCACATTAGAATACAAACTTATTGTTGGTATAGATGTTTTTCGGGGAAGTATGTTAATGAAGAAATGTTAAAATAAACTTTGAGTTCGAAAAGAAAACGTTTACGAAAAATAGTGTTAAGAATTCTTTTTTATTCTAAATTACAGATATAGAAGAATAAGGCTTATGTGTGTCGACTAAAAGTCCGGACTTCGAGAACCTCGCGAAGATGCGCTTCATACATCTGGTGCACTATTTTGATATTGAGAATTTCGATTCCGAATTTAACAACGGGTAACGCCGCGTGTGATGTTTGCGCCAATTTATACACACCCTATATATGTATAATACATTATTATGTATACACAAATAATTGGTATTGTTTATTACAGTTAAAAGTACTTTAAGAATATAATTCCATTTTAAAACCCATTACGTATACTGGAATGTTTTACGTATCAGACTATTTACTTTAAAATTACTTAAAATTATTAGCGACTAGCAGATCACTTTGTGCGGTGAGGATTGACATTGTTCATTCAGATAGAAAACTGTAGCATTATGTTAACTAATAAATGCATTAGTTGAAGATCTTCTTATTTTCCTTATTTTTTCTTAGTGAATGGTCAATAATTAGATTTTTTCCGAAAAAAGTTTCGTTCCTAATTTTATCTCATCATGTTTTTCCTTAAAATTTTCTTAGGAATCTCAGTTCAACACTTGCACTAGCAAAGGCAGACTATTGCTTTTTTGTCTAGTGTTTTTGTCCACGACTCACTTCCATATGTTAACGTTGACTTCATTATTATTTTTAACTATATCGGTTTTTATTTCAGTGGTGGCTTCTTTTTTCCAATGATATTTGGTATTGAAAGGTCTACTCGATGTTGATATCCTTTCGTTGATTTTATCATCCAAATTTCCTTTATTATTGATTAATACTCCTAGGTTATAATAAATAATATTTATTTACCTGTATATTTTACCTAATCCTTCCTCTTCAAATTTTTTCTTCTTTCTTGAAGAAAACTTCATTTCTTCCTCCCTCTTTTCATAAGTTCTTCCACCATACATTTAAATTGTGCTGTAGCTTTTTTTTTCTGTTTCTCCCAAAATTATCAAGTTGTCTGCGTAGCATAGTTCTGTTAATGTTAATAAATTCATCCTCCTTTATGTTTTCAATTTTTCGCTGCATTTTTTAACTACCTCGTCCTAGGTCTTCCCGCGTCTCTTCTCCTTCTCTAGGCCTATACGCCATTGCAGGCTACGGTAGCCGACTGTCTTGTAACCTCTCCAAATGTTCCGCCCATCGTGCTTTGTAATCTTGAATCTTGTCATTAATGGCAAAGATACTTAGCTCTTCTCTCACTCTTTCATTGCGAATATGATCGGTTCTGTGGTAGCTTCTTATTGATCTAAAAAATTTCATCTCTTCAGTTTGGATTTTATTGAGATCTTTATGTTTTAAAACCCAAGCTTCGCTGCCGTACAATAG
>JARFOC010000048.1:34922-63520 GCA_031763485.1 Osmoderma eremita
GACTGCAAACAGGTCGCACGGATCTAGCGTCGATCGAAACGAAAACGAGCCGAGTTCGAGTCGCACGCCGATCGACCCGTGTGCGGTGCCCCACATTGGCAGTGAGAATTGCGCCGAGTTCGAGTCGCAGTCACTTCGGGTGCCACCATAGACGGTGCCACTCAAGGCTTGTCTGACGCAAGCATGCGTTCTTTCATCTGCGTTCACTCCTCATTGCTCCCGCCTGCTCCTCATAGAAGAACGACGACGCAAAGAATGAATGTATGTACGTACATACGAAGCGAACAAATGGAGCTTCTCTAGCTTATCGCACTATTAGAAAACGATGTAATGGAGACATTGTTAAATACGTATTAATATTGTTTAATTTATTGTTTATTTTTAAGCGAACTTTATCATTAGAATCTCTCGAACTTCTAGTGGAGAGAATAATAAAACCAATGAATCTGACGAACTCGTATTGTGATTTATGTTACATGTTCGAATATTAAATTCTATTGTCAAAATTATTTTGGAATGTAATAAATGTACACCCCACGGTACAAGTTACAAACAATGTATGGCAAGACCAGATGGCAGTATACAACTAAGATGTATTAAAAAAAATTTAAAAAAACAATCCGAAACGCTAAATAAAAAGTAAAGAATTTATGCTATGCATATAAAAGAAACATATTTTTGACGCGCAATTTATATTTAATACAAGTTTGTGCTATATTATTCCGCATTTGCTACTTTCGTTCGTATTTCGCCCGCGTTCCTACTTTGCGTAGCGTTCGTGAACGCATGAGCGAGTAAACTTCTACTGTATCGCGGATCTTGCTCCTACCGTAAGTGAACGTCGCTCGTTTCATCTCGTTCGAAGTTTCGAGTTCGTCAGATACTCGATGCGTTCTTATGAACGTAGACAGTTGTAGTCTCAACACTAATGAGTGGATACTTACCTTATCATACACAACACGCATATAAAATTAATTAAACTTAAACAAGTACCTATTTAGATACTAATCTTTTCAAATTAACTTACCCACAAATTCCGCGAAATGGTTCCCAATATCGTATGCTTGATAATTATAACTAGCATACTCGTAGTCGATAAAAGTTACTTTATTTTGGCTTCCAGTAAATACTACATTTCCAAGTAGTAAATCATTATGAGCAAAAACTACGGGGCTATTTAACATTGACAGATTTTGTTTGAGTTCGTCTATTTCCTTTTGAATTACATCTTTCTTTGGTAAATTATACAGTTCAGATCTAATAATATACAAGTATCAATTGATTAATATTATATAAACCATAAATAATTAAGCACCCATTTACCTTTGCTGTTTTTCATTATCACTGAATCTATCTGGCACCAAATCAATGAAGCTCTGCATTTTCTTCCATAAAATTGGTTCGGGATTGCGAATGTTGGGAACGCTCACCCTATGTAATTTAGCCATATGCGTTGCAACTAATTTATAAATATCTGGATTTCTAACGGTTTTTACTGTTAGTGTTTCACCAGGTACAAATTCGTATGAGAGCCCATTTTTAAACGTAGCATATAGCTTTGGTGCTAACCCTAATTTGTTGAGGAGTAGTATATTGCTGCAAATATGCAAATTTACCATTGTGCTTTCATTTATTTATTAATCAACAAAGAAAAATGTCTATCCTAAACCATTTCGGAAAAACTTCAAATTGGTATGAGAGTGAAAGGAGCTATTGCTGATATGTACCGATGATTTTATACATACGTCTGAAGACAAGTTAAATTTCCCGCCACATCAAATTTTTACCACGTTGGCAATGAGTGAGTTGATCATATCTCTCTCTCTCATATTGCGCCAGGGCCGTCTCAAGCACGATGATGCATCATAAGGTATTCATTTTTGAAAGTTTATAATTTTGGCACAATTGTTTAATTTATACACTGTAATGACGGAGAAATAAACCAAATAAATAATACTAATGTATTCTATGTAATAAAAACATGCAAGGTAACGCATTAGTGTAGCAAGACTCGATATATCCGTTATCATATAAGATATCAAAAAAAAGTTATTTAAGAAAATTGTATTCTTAATATACAAGCTGTTCCATATCTCCAGGGTGAACCAAACATACATTTTCTTAAATGCTACGGCCTATATATTATTTCAGATTTACATTAAGCTCCATGCCTCACACCCCCAATATACAATTTCAGTGCATTATACAGCGTGTTTCAGAAGTGCTTGCAAAAGAAAAATTTCAGACGCTGTCTTTTCCAGTATACAAGACCTCGAACTCACAGTGATTTGCAAATAAAATTGACCATAACTTCTGAAACACGCTGTATAATACAATGAAATAGTATATTGGGGGTGTTAGGCATAAGCTTATTCTAAATCTGAAATACTATGTAGGGTGTTTCATTTAAGAAAACGTTTGTTTGGTTCACCCTGGTGATATGGAACAGCCTGTATATATGAAAATAATAGTGTGCTGAATATTCTCTATCAAATCTGATAATCGTCCTCTAGATGTACTCTTATAAATACTTTCCAAACGATCCACAATTCTGTGTCGATGTTGTACAATGACTTTATAGGTTACAGTGTCACCTGCATACGGTTCATTAAATTCTTCCATACACGACTGCAGTCTGCCAATGCGACAATGTGCTTTTAAAATGAAAGCATCTTGTTCGGCCGTGAACAGCAGTTTATTGAAATGCTCATTGAGCTCAATCATTTGAGGTGATAATAGTTCTGATATGAACTGATTTTAAAATAAACGCGAAATCAAGAATACAAAAACGAAAGCTTAACGAGACGCATATGATAACAGGAATAAAAAATATTTAATTACTATCGTGCGGATCGACGACTGGCACTATCGGCTATGAATCATACAAAGTCGGTATCGTACACTCAACCAGTGTTGCAAAGCATGTGTGTTTGTGGCAGCGGTGTTAGTACAAACTTAGTTTAAATATTATTTTTAAAACCATAGATAACTCCTGTTTAAAAGGTAATTTGCTCTTCTAATTTTATAGTTTGAGTTTCGAAATAGCTTATTTTATTAGGTTGGTCCTGAAAGTGTTTATTAATAAAATGTAAATTATGTCGTAAATACGGTTTTACTTTTGGATAAACTTTGAGTACCCGCATGTAAGCTATTTATAATAGTTACAATTTTGTCTATATTTTGTGAATAAAATGAACATGCTTCTAACCATATACCCCATCCAGTTACAACTGGTGATGGCGGGAGAAGTTTTTCTTTGTATAAAGAAACTCGTTGGCGTCAAGACTGCCAATACTCCTAATTGATTGATTAAATTTTCTAATAATAATAAAACTAAACAGGAATTTTAAAAATACCTAACCAAAAGCTATAAAAATATGAGAGCAGGAATTATATCTTAAACCTAATGAAAATAAAAATTTATTGCAAAAACACGCAAACAAAAAAGAAATAAATATAAAAAACTAAAACTAACTCAATTATTTAGAAACGAATTAATACAGGAAAATACGAACAATTAGAACTCATTACCCACAAACGATGAAACCGATTATCCGCTGCCGACTGCCTAAATTGTAGCAGCGCGAAGTAATTGTTATATTAGTACGACACTGTTCGGGAGCCTTCGCCATGCGATAGCGCAAGGCGTTGTTCCGCACCCTATTAATTACGTTTTAGTCAGTATAATAACGATATGGCTGAAAAAAACACTAAAAACTGTGGCGGGAAGTTTAATCTGTGCTCAAAAATTTAAAATCTCTCTGTATATGATTTCACTTTAAATGACTACTCTTTGGTATAGAATAAACGTCATAATGTAATTCATATAATTATAATTTTTGTTCTATCGCGATATTTTTTACATGAAATTTATTTTCCACTTTACACTTTGCTATTCTACCAAGTTAGCTTGTATGATTGTCTGACAAGAAAAATAAATCTCTTTAATAGGAAACTTTCCAAATTTTTTAATCAATAATATGTTGTTTTGTCTAAAAAGAGTATTCCCCAAGTATTATAACGTAAAAATCAATAATAACTTGGTCAACATGATTAAAATTTCCCGCGTTTCGAAAGCATTTCAAACTACCTTTAAAGCGCGCCAAGCCGACTGACGTCATAGAGTATGACTTTGTCATGTCATGAAAAACTGCAGGAAGAAACAACTTCAAGGTTTGATATTGAAGTGCAGTATCATGAAAATTAAAAAAAAAACTAGGATTAACTGGGGTTACTTGATTATGCATTTTATACTTTTGTTACCACAAAAGTACTGTAAGTTACCAAATGTGCATACCGTATTTATTCTAATTGGAGACGCACCTTCAATAATCGTCGCACTCTAATAGACGCCGCAAGAAAACAATGCCGAACGGACTAAACGTCGCATCTTAATGGGAAGTGCACACAATCAACGTGAAAAGTTGGTAGGGGAATCCCCGTTAACCACAAAAAAGATAAGCACAAGACAATCATTTATTTTACTTGTGGATGATTTTGGCATAAGTGAGAGCTACCCTTCAAAAATATTTACAAAATCATTGCCACTTGTTAGTAAATATTTAAAAAAATTTATATTTTCACCTAATACTGATACAATAAAGTTAAATTTACCACTATAATAGCATTTCTAACTTGATACAGAAATGTTTTATGCATTATAGATTGTTTAGAAATTGAAATTGAGAAGCCTTCAGATGCTGTTAAACAATATTTGACATGGTCGGAGTATAAGAAATGCAATTCTGTAAGATAATTAATTTCTTGTACTCCTGATGGCATCATAAATTCCATTTCTACAAGTTTTGGTGGACGTATGTACATCTGATGCTGCTATTGTAGAGCTTGGCTTGGCTTTTTAAATGTTTTACCACCAAATGTGTCTATTATGGCAGAACATTTACTTGTTGCAAAAAAATGCAAATTTGACTACCAAGTGTCTCTTCAATTCAAAATCCACCAAAGCTGCAGTGCTAGAAACCAAAAGAATAGGATTCGCGAAGATTATCGATACCAACCGTAAGTCAAGCTAATTATGCAGAATTGCCACATGGATCATACTCTTGGACGTCACGACCAATAGCAACGCGTTTATGTCCGCTTGGTGTAATTTGATTTTTTTCGCATTTTCAATTCCTTATTGTTGCTGTTTGGGATGAAAAAAGTAGTTTTTTTTTCACTGATACATGTTTTATTATAATATATACTTATGATTTCTAGTTAGTCTTTTCCATTTAAAATTTGTATCAAGTTCCCTATTCAGTGGTTAGTTTTAATATGCACTATACTAATAATTACATGTAATTACCTGGTTTCCGCATTTCTGTCAATTAACAGGTCGGTTTTGTGTCCATATATTCTAACCAATACTGTCTCCTCCTCACTGCTATCAGCCAAACTGCAGGCAAGTAGTTTATTTGTTTTTCCATCTGTTAACAACTTTTACCATCAAAGTACTTTATTATTTTTTTTATAAAGAAAAGGTACTTTAATGAATGACGTAGAGTATTTCAAAACATTTTGTAAAGCTACAGAAATATCCTTATTCACGAGTAGACAAACAGATATTTACAACCACATACAATACTTATGGTGTGTGTTTATAATTACCTCTTGTTTTTTTTAAATGTTCATCGTACACACCGAATTCCAGTATCAAATAAAAATGACAAAATATATTTGCATTTCAATACATAAATTACAATGAACGTTGACAAGATAAACTATACCTATGTTTATTTGCAATGCAAATGTTACTCCATGCAAATTTCATTGTAAATTATATGTGATAACACCTATTACCAGGGGCGGTTGCCGATCACGTTTTGGCTGGGCCGTTGCGAAGATAGTAGTGCTTCGTGCTGCTTCGTATAGTTTCCGTGCGGTTAGAGTGACAGCACCACGCTGCACGAAGCTCTACTATCTTTCCTAGTGCCTATCCAGCGGTCGCAGCTGCCTTAGTTCATTGGTTGCGAGGATGCGTTCAATTTTTAAGCGCGGTCTTATTTATTGCTAGTTTAATAGTTTAAACACAAGAAAACAATTGAAAATAAAAATTAAATAGATTTGCTGATGTTTAAGGATTTAAGGGTCATTTTTTTTTTGGGAGGATAAGCCGTGCAAAGATGCATTAACAGAAAACTAGCATAATTTATTGTTTAAATTACCTTTAACTGTATATCTAATTTATTCCATTGGGGTCTTATACATTTTAATACTTCTAAAGCACCTATATAAACGTCATCTTCGTCTATGTATACAGGGATTGCCATAATTGAGTTTTCCATTACGTACTTATAAAAAATAATATTAGTTTAACGCCACAAATCCTCTGAAAATGATAAGCATGATATTAATATAATAATTATTCGCATTAGAAATTAAGGTATAGTACACACAATAAGTAAAAACACGTATACACTTATCCACTTCAAAAATACTTAAGATAACCTTTTGCTAGATTATCAATATTATCGCTGTTTCTTCCTAGGATAGGAAGAAGACCTCGTTATTGATAATGGAGTAAGCATGTTATGAGGAACTGCTGTTCTATAAAAAAAAGATTAAAGTACAAATGTAATTAAACTAATATACATTTGGAATAATATATAACTTCGGCAATTCAAGCAGAATTTGACTCTTTAACATAACATACATAGTAAGAGAAAATTTGGTATATACACAACAGAGTATTCATCGTAAATGATAGCTCTAGAAGCATTAAACTATAGCATTGTTCCTTCAAATTCACTGATGGCCAGATGGCGGCATGCGCAATGCACAAAATACAAACCTCCGGGCCATGAAACGGACTGTAGGTAATTTGTTCCAACGAGGGTACGGATGCGTGCATGAACTAGTCGACAGATTGTCAAATTCATCCACCGAACGATGCTATGGATCGGTATGTACGTTTAGCCGACGCATGGGCATTTAAAAATTACCTCATTTACAAAGAAGTACAAATTGGTTTATTGATAGTAATGAGTAAATATTCGCAAATACGTGACTAATGAAATTCGAAGTAATCAAACAAAGTCATTGATGGACCAGAGAGAAACTGATTATAGCGCCACCTGTGGGATCTCTAGGGCACTACATGAGCATACATAACTGATTCCAACAGACATTTATTTTCGACAAGTTCATGTATCAGTAGGTGAAGAGGACATGCGTATTTGCCAATCCATGAATTAGTTCATGAACCCATCAGAAAGGGCGTGAAGGAACAAAGCTTATATAACAAAAAATATCACTTCGGAATGAAGTTATTGCTCCAAGTAGGAAACGATAATAACAAACTAGTTTATTTTTGCAATGTAATAGTAGTCGTTTGAAGGTCAGGTAAAATACATGGAAAAAATATAAACAACCGCTCATTTGTTTTATTCAGAATCACAGAGGCTCATCTAATCAATTCGGTTACTAATTTCATGATTTCTTTGTACCTTGCTCCGTCTACCCAAACCGAAATATTATAGGAAAATTGTAGAAAATGGACATTATTTGGGAGCTACCATCTATTTATTTTCCACCGACATTTAAATCGATTTAAGATCCTGTAATTACGGCTATTAAACTGCTTTCCCACTTTTCTTTAATAAAACCGATATTTGATTTATCCTCTCGTATTCTAGGGGTGATTTAACATATTCAGGCCATAGTGTATCTAAATTTCCTTCCCAATTGCAACATTTGTAAAATTGAATAACTTTTAAATACATGCTCGAATTTCTCTTATGTTATTTCTTTTAAACAATACATATATTGGGTATACTGGTAAATAAACTAATATTAATAATTTTGACGGGTTATATTGAATGTATCGGTACATAATATTTTTTATAGAAAAAGAACATTAAAAGGTATATAAAAATATTAATAAAAAAATTGCTGCTTACCTTTTTCTTCGAAATGGTTTTATATATAAATGTTCCGTTAAATATTTCTTATTATTTCGATTCTTAACAGGGCACGGTGTTGCTACAAATCAGTTATTTATTTAGTAGTGTACAGGTAGTGTAATTATTCAAATTTATGTAAGCCAATACGCAACAGTAGTTCGCTATATAAGAGTACTTTGTAAGTGACTGAACATATTCTTTCCTCCTCTAGCAGCGTGCTTTGGTGGGATAGGTATGAATAGCGTATGGATTAATTCAGTAGGTTTTTGCGCAAGTGCATGCTTATCGATGTTTGGGTAGCTCAATTTACATATACGGAATAATTCTCGAGGCGATGAAACGTAATTATAAAAACAACTTAAATAATATGTTACAAGGTTGTTGTCTTAAGTAGATAAAAGGTAAACTTTATGCATATTCACTTTATATAGCAGCATGCAAAAACTAAAAAATATATATAACAACAATATTTACTAAGCACGTCATAGTGCAAGCTATAGAACTTTGGTGTTGGATATAAAATTGAAAAAAATGCTTGGAATAGTCAATCAGAAACGTCACCAATTCAGTTAAAGGGTAAATATTTATTATTCTTCGGACATTATTTCAAAAGCACCATGGTTGGCATTTATACTACAGGCTGTCTTATAAAAAGAAAACGAGTCCGTACCGCCTTTATTTAGGGGCCGATTTTAAAAATCGAAACGGAGAATTAAATGGCTGGATGTAGGCTATAAAATAAGCTGATAAATTATTTATAGCCCTTAAGCGCTTTACGGTTTTAGGGGCAAGTTTTTTTTTAATTAACTACTTTTTTTATGATTCTGATGGAGAATTTTTTTTTTCTGAAAACATTCTATCACAAGTATACCTTTCCATAAGAAAAAATTCAAAAAAAGTAACAAAATAATTAGTTAGTCGTATGTAAAAAATACCACTAGCATTGGTGCTCGTCATTTGTTTCCAATGCTAGTGGTATTTTTCACACGACGAAATAATTATTTTGTTAATTATATATTTTTTTCTTATGTAGCGTATACTTGTGATACATTGTTGTTTTCAGAAAAAAGTTCTCCATCAGAATCACGAAAAAAAATTTCTAATTAAAGAAAAAAACCTGGCCCTAAAACCTTAAAACACTTAGACCTATACCGTATTTATTGTAATAAGCGCCCCGGCAATTATAATCATTTAGGGCACCTATCTTTGCGGTGTTTAAAAAAGGTGCGGAATTTATTAGGGTGCGGCGTTTATTTCGAATCAAACCGAATCCTCATTTTTATTCTTTTACTATCCATCTCAAAACAATTGTATTGCAACTTAGTTTTGATACAAAACGACATCGCTTTAGTATCACATCATATCACAAACGCAATTCAATCTGAATGTGATGGTTAACGGGGATTTCCCTACCAACTCGACGGTTAAACGCATAAAGATGCGGCGTTTATTTAATTGGGCATTATGTTCTTGCGGTGTCCATTACAATGCGGTGGTTATTGGAATTTGCGTCTCCAATTAGAATAAATACGGTAAATAATTTTATAGCCTAGATCCAGCCATTTAATTTTCCGTTTCAATTATTAAAATCGACCTATAAATAAAGGCGCTACGGACTCCTTTTTTTACAGCATGTATATGTAGTTCGATATCACATGCTGATAGAATACATAGGTCAAAGTTGAGATCCATGTCAAATCAAACATCGTAAGGAAGTTTATTGGTGTAATTTTAAATAATTTATTTGGATTAATGTAAATATTTACAAATAAGTTGATAACTATTCAAACACAAGAAGCTCATATCTGATAGGTATACGGCCAATTTTAAGAAAATGTAATAAATGATTTCTTATCTGGGCATATTGAAATTTATTTCAAAGTGGAAAACAGATATAACAATTATAGATTGTGATTGTTATTAACCAATTGTTTTGTGATGCCAGTATATATTTATAAACGCCCCCGCAACATAGTAACGTCAAATGAACTTCCAAATCATGATCACACACACCTAGAGAAGAAGTACTACCCGTACTACGTTCCATACTTCAGTAGTTCCATTTCTTATGATAAGGGCTGATAAGGGTTTAATATTTAATTTATCCATAAGATAATACACACGCAGTGATCAATCTCAACTGTTTGAGGTTGGTATCAAGAAAGTCAAACCGATTTAACTAGTACATATTTTTTGTGTGGATTGGCTACATCCTGTTTGTCAGCAACATGTGATTTTCGTGTTTACCCCGGTTATTATTATCCTTGCTCATTTGCTTCGTTTTTGTATTTAAGTAAATATGAATTCATTTATAACCAATCTACGGAGCTTTTTGATACCAACTTCAGACAGTTGAGATTTATCTCTGCATATATCGGGCATATTATATTAGGCAAGTTCTTGAATTATCCATGAATTTTCAGCCATTATGTTGACAGTTTTGTAGGTTATGTGAATAACCAGTGTCACCTATGTATAGAAATGTTAAAATACGGAATTTCCCCATGATAATCCTATGTATTTTAGTCAATTATTACAAAAAAATTTGCTTCAGAAATTTTTTAAATAATAGAATGAAACCAAGTTCTGTAAGTGTATTTTATTTTGTTTTGATAATGTTTTATTCATGTGAGATTTTCATGTCTGGAGTTTTTGATATATTTTTAATTCTTAACGCTATTCTACTGACTAAAATAAAATTATTATATACGACTCGTTAACTAACTTTTAGTTTTTGTATTTTATGTTTACAGTCTTATTGATTTTGCGTTCTTTTGAAAACTATTGTCACTTCAAATAATTGAAGTTGCTAGTGCACTTCAGTAAACACATAATACATAAGTATTCTGATACATCATCCTGCTTGAGACGTCACTGGCGCAATAAGAGAGATAAATTATCAATTCACAGCTGCTTACGAAGTGGGAGCAAAATACTTTGAAACGTTTTGTTCGGGAGTGCTCCCCTTCCAGATTGGAACATAGTAGGCGCACGCACGCAAGAGTGTAAAGCTCTTATATATTGGTGCTTGAGGGGAAAGGGGTAGGTAAATCTAGAGTAAGAAACATTTTGAACCTGGACCATAATGGAATGTTCTAGGGTGCTCTCGAGTACATAGAGAAGATACTGGAGTACTAGGAGCGCGAGCCTGGAAAGCAGCTCACATACCAACGCAGTAAAAATTTGGTGGCGGGAATTTACTATGTCCTCAGATATACACTTTAAAAGTACCTATTAATTATTTGAAAACCGTTTTTAATGTTTCTTGTTCTGGATTTATGCTATAACATTCTTCTCAATCGTAATATTTTTTGCAATAAGTGAACCATCTATTATGGTGCAGGTCACGAAAGAAGCACCGCCAGAAGCTAAGCAAGAAATAAAAATGTTGACTACTATGCAAGAAAATTAAATCCTTATTTATATTTGCTTAAGATATTGATTTTTAGCTGATCAATCACCAAGAGAAGTACTGTCCGAAGATAGGGCACCAACACAACTACCAGAATCTGAAAGAAACAATAACAATATATTTTCAGAACACTTTTTAAATTTAGCCCCATATACTGGGATTGATTCTAAATTACTGTCCAATGAAGGCCCGTATACTGCGCCTTGTCCAGAATTTCCGAGAAATTATTTACTTAATTTATATTACAAATTTTTACAATCAAAAGGGAAAAATACAAACTTATTATTTTGAAACATTTATAATAAAGAGAATATATTTTTAATGTTGTTTTATTAGTAGAAAGGATGAAGACCAAATGAAACCGGACCCATATACAAGATTCCCTTTTTGTAGATAGTTTGCAATCATTTTTTATTAAGTTTAGATATATTGCAATAGCTACACCATACAAATGCTGTTTTCAAAATTGCATCTAAATTTATAGCCAGGCTGGCTTATAAAAAAAACAAGACGAGTCCGTAGCGGCTTTATTTATAGGCCGATTTTAATAATTGATAGGGAAAATTAAATGGCTGGATGTGGGTTATAAAATGAGCTGACAAAATTATTTAACGCTCTTAAGCGTTTTAAGGTTTTAGAGCAAGTTTTTTTTTTATTAGAGTACTCTTTTATGATTCTGATGGATTTGTTTTTCTGAAAACAATGTATCACAAGTATACCTTTACATAAGAAAAATTTCGAAAAAAGTAACAAAATAATTATAATAAGGTATACTTGTGATACATTGTTGTATCAGAAACAAACATTTGAAAAACAGTAGTCTAATTTAAAAAAAAACGGCCCTAAAACCTTAAAACGCTTTAGGACTATAAACAATTTTATGAGCTCATTTTATAGCCTACATCATTTAATTTTCTGTTTCAATTATTAAAATAGGCCTATAAATAAACGCAGTACGTAACTCGTCTTTTTTTTTATAATACAACCTGTATAAGCAAGTACATAAAGTTTTAAATGTTCCCATATATTAAGACCATTGGCTATAGGGCCAACATAACACTCATCTACACGTGTTCTTTGGACCATTATTGTACCAGTCACCATAATTCCCTTGCGGAAGCACATGAAGTACTGGGTAATTTTGTTTTATGTAATTTTAATGTTCAAAACTTTTCACTTGTTATCTATTTTTATTAATAAGCAATGGTGTATCATTAATTTAATTTTTTATTTGATTTTTGCAAAATATCTCCTTAGATTAATTTTAGGCCAGGTTATTTTCTTGTTATAGCTTACCAAAAATTTTAAGTATTAAGCGGTGTAACAACTGAAATCAGTAAAGTTGCCCACTGGCACCAACGGGCAGTGCCGAAGATTCAATACAACCTTCAGTATAACGGCTAATCCCAACGAGATCTGTTATGCATACACGTACGCTGCCGTACATGCTATTTCGTAGTTCTACGTTTGTTTTAAAAATGTTGCCTACGTCGCGAAAACGACCAATGTTGGACAAAGTTACACAATTTATAGCAGAAATTTCAGGAAAGACTCTTAATACTGTAAGTGTTTGAGTAGGTACATATTGCGAGCCCTAACAACTATATGTTGGAACAAGCACATGTATTTCGGATAAGCCGGTTTACTAACATATATTGACCGAAGACTTTTTAATTTCGAGAGAGCAATCATACATTTTTGATGTTAATTTGATAAAAATTAAGGCGTAATTACTTTTTTTTTCTATTGCTATCATTTGGTAATTTGATGTCCAAATATGCTGACAACTAAATGCTGGAACAAATATTGCTGAACTTTATATTATTTATCCGTGTAAGCTCTGTGTGACCAAGTAGGCATTGCAATAAAAGCAAGCCATGTTTTGTTAGCTTATTCTTGTTGACAGATTATCAGCAACTGGTTTTCTTATGACAGTTTCAGTGTAATTTTTATTGGCCCGTGACAAGCCTACAGGTGCAAAAGTATGCCAATTATTCAATAAACACACTGTTCGGATTACTCCTCCCGCACAAGTATAATAATGAGTAATCCGAACAGTGTGTTTATCGTGCTGCCCCACAGTCCTTGCTATCTTTACTGATTCAACAATAACGTAAAAATGAATTGAGGTAAAGGCAAGACAATAGGTGATATTGCAGACAATTTTTAATATAATAAAAAATATGTGGAACTGGAAATACGGACTTTCGTGGTAAAAGTTCAGTGGCACCCAGGCTAATTTCCCAAAATTTAAAATATTTGACGAAAATATGCAAATACGTTAGGAGAGATTACCACACGATGGAATAAAGAAATGGGGTTGTACATTTCTCGAGAATGCCGTTGAAAGTATATCCACAAGCGTGGTCTACACTTTTATAAGACATAATTGATATTTCTTTACTATGCAATGTTTTTTTTTGTTTTGCTAATTGGCAAAAGAAAAACGTTACTAACTGCAATTAAAAAGAAATATCGCTATACCTGGGCAAAGTCTAAGCTGTTGTGGACTGAATATGACTGGACTAAAATCATTTTTCGTGACGAATTATGTTTGTGTAGGATAAGAAGGAAGAATTTAAGGACCGCTTTAAAAAGTAGATTCCAAAAGGAATTATGGTTTGGAGGTGCATGTCGGCGGCAGCATTGCGTACCATAGAGTTCATAGAAGGTTCTATAAATGCTCCAAAATAATATAAAATATTAATAATAATAAATTCTTCAGGCCGCGTTATTGCCAAGTATTAGGAAATTATACCCTAATGGAAACAGGACGGTGTATCATTGCACACTGCAAAATTAACTAAAGTGGTTTTGGGGTCATAATATCGGTTTGTCACATGCATCTGGCAACCTCAATCTTAACCCCATAGAAACTCTCTGGCATAAAATGAAACCACATTAAACAAATAATCCTTAGCGAAATATTTCTCAATTGCTTGCCAAACGGCAGGAAATTTGGGATAGTTCTGCATCTAAACTTTGCAAAGGTCTGGTTAATACTATGCCCACTAGGGTTCAGGCAGTTGCTAAGGTTAAAGGCGACGTTACGGCTTCTAGTTTGTTCTCAGTAAGTGTAAATATAGCTTGTACCAACATTTAGTAGTCATTATAATTATACAAAATTAATATAAAAAAATGCACGATGAACAACATTGCACAAGATGGCATTGCATTAGGCCAAAAACTTCAAAAAAAATGGTTGAAGTATCTGATCGAATATACGTATTACTATTTATTTAATTCCGCGTTCCAACAAATAGTTAGGACTCGTATAATTAATTTTGTGTAAACTTTTATGCGCCCGCCACTGGTTGTTGGCGCAAATTGGGTAACTAGAAATCAGTAAATGTTATCGTTCTCCATGAAGATCAAATTCGTTTTCTGATGACGTAAACTAGTTCAGAGATTCTAAGATGTACAGTCAACCAGGCAATTTGATAGCGGATGTAAACTAAAATTCCACATTGTAGTCTTTTATTAATAACAGCTGTCACCGACGATTTTATATCTTTTTTTTATAATTTCAAATATAATTAATCACCTGTACTATCTGAAATTACAAATAAATCTTGCTATCTAACATTTTATTATTCAAAGAAACGATTTTTGCAACATTTAAACAAATATGTATACGTATATATGTACGAAAACAAAAGCAACACAAGAAGAAATACACTTGAATTACTGACAAAACAAAACTTTTAATGGAATGTACAAATTATTTATTTCAACATAATTGCTGTTCCCTTCATACAACAAAAAAACCTCTACTGTAAACTATGTTGTAGTATTTTTTTCCACCGTGAATATATCAATGCAGGCTGCAGCAAGGTGAACATTGTACACAACAGTTACCACGATGGAAAAAAATTCACTATATAATACCGTTTCCGTGCTGCATCTTACACATGTCTTGAGTAATATGTATATATCAAATATCTTGCGTATATTACAATTTATAAGAACTAAATGAAGAACGAAATACTATTAAGTTTTTTTTTTTTTTGGCTAAAGGCTGTATAACAACCTTGCAGCCTAAAACTAAGTATATACACACATCCCATAGTCACAGTCTGCAAAATTGCCAACCACCAAAAGCTAGAAGACTACAGAAAGGCTAACATGTATTTTATTTTAGTTGCTAGATCGACACCAAACCATCAATTACATATACGCTGTCATATTTACAACGACTGATTAAATTGTAGTTTGTTCTAATCAGTGATAAATTAATTTATAACTTTGTTCAATATGAATGCGAAACAAACTGAATAAAAACTGAATATATGCATATATGGAAGGATACAATATTTAATCTCATTAGCACAATATTTCACTTTCTCGTTTATTTTTATTTTTTTGTAAAAATGATAACGCGAAACAAACATATACATATGATACAAAAACAAAAAAATGAACTTCGAACTACATTTTCTTTAGTTATCAAATTATGTTCACAGCCGTTTTGCTACTGTACAAAATATTGTTTTTGTAGTTTTAGAAATTCATTAGCAAATGTAAGCTTGAATATGTACTACAATTGCCGAAAACATTGAGCAAGTAAGGTATGATTGATCGAAAGGTTTGCCAACAAATTCAATAGATGCATCTCCTAAAAGTTATCCATATTCTTGTATGCCTAAGTAAATAAAAATGTAGTTCTGAATCCATACGCCAAATAAAATAAGTCAAGCTGTACAACGATGGTAACAAAAAAAGCCTTAAATATACGGACATTATATAAAGACAAACCCATAGAAATAAGATCATGAATTAAAAGTAATTGTGCTATTTTTTGTTGATTTATTTGAAATACTAATATACACTACTCAATAGAGCAGTAGTTTTTAAAATAATAAATTGAAATTAGATAAACTAATATATGCTACAATTATAATATAACTATACAATAATTAGTGTAGGATTTCTTTTATGAAAATGGCCAGTTGACAGCCATATAGAAGAAGATAAAATGCATAACAGTTCGAAATTAAAGAATGGGATTAAAAAGAGAATGAAAATTCTTTACCTTATAAGTTCTAAGTGGGAAAAAATTGTAACAATAACATGTTATGATCTAAAATTTTAAATTATATCAGCCAATGTAGCCAATTTCATAAAAGTGTACACGGTTTATTTTTACAATTATTTTTACATTTAAACATTAAAAACAAACGAAATATATTTAAAATGGTTTGCACTGTTTCATTCCCTTGAAAATCTTCGTTCTAGGTCTCTCACGTTCGTTTCATAGTCGGGGAAATGAACTAGTACAAGACGCGGTATGTTTTACGTGTTTTTAGGATGGGATCTTATGGTTGAGAAGGATGAGGATGATGTAAGTTTCAAAAGCAAAAATAATTTATTTAGTGTAGAGGTAGATGGCTACGATGAGACCGTAAAGACCCAATACTTCAGCAAAAATGAGAATAAGGATCATGCCCACGAACAGACGCGGCTGCTGAGCCGTACCTCTGACACCTGCATCACCCACGATACCAATTGCGAAACCAGCTGCAAGTCCAGAAAACCCTACCGACAATCCGGCTCCCAAATGTACGAAACCTCTGCAAAGTTATAAAAGTACAAACGTTTAAAATATCGACAAAAATAATAAAACATTAATGAATAAGTTAAAAATCTATAATTATAATTTTTGTTCTCTCTCGATGCTATTTGGTGTCTTGAATAAACGAATTGATTATTTTCGTGTTTGACTATTTAGACATGCTCTAACCGCAGTATATTCACGGGTGGCCCATCGGGTACGCCAGATTTAAATTTCCCACTATCTTTTTATGTATAAGTTGGCAATCCTAATATTTGACATTTGTCATCTACAGACGATGTTTTTAAAAATAGATCGCTATACAAAAGAACAACGTATTGTTATTGTTAAAACACGTTACAAATTTGGCGGAAGTTTTGCGGAGACCGTTCTAAAAGTGCGTGGAATTGTTGGTATCCATAATTCACTTAATGTCCATTAGAAATTTTGAGGAAACGGTTATAGACAAACAAAATCTACCTCGTTCTCGTCCTGTACGATTAGCCGAAAAGATTGCAGTCCCCAGCGAAAGTATCAGTTAGAATCTAGGAAGATCAACATGTGATTGTTCTTAATGATTGAATATTAGCAGAACCAGTTTACAACGATTTCTTGTTAAAAAGTGGCACCTCCACTCTTACAAAGTTCAATTAACATAGGAGCTTAAGCCACGAGACCATTTGCAAACGGGAACAATTCGCCAAATGGGTGGTGGAAAAACAAACAGTGAAAACTCATCTTTAGCGATTAAGCTCTTTTCATTTGGAAGGTTTTGTTGATAAGCAAAATTATCGGATTAGGGACAATGAAAATCCACGTGCTATTCATGAAATGCAGATACACCCACAAAGAGCCACTGTTTGATGCGGATTATGGGCTGAAGGTGTAATTGGATTAATATATAGTTACTTATTTTTTTAAATAAATGTCGCTTTTTTTACTTCAGATTAATAACTGTACGCCCAGTTCCAAAACCCAATATCAAAATAAAATAACCAACACTCAATATTATTATACAAAATTATTAATCGAAAGTTTAAAATTATATAGGTATTTATAATTTTAAACTTTACTTTAGATTAATAACTCTACTCCCAGTCCTAATATCAAAATACATAAAACTACCAACCCAAGTTCAAGGCAATTTTAAAATAATTGGTAAGCGATTATCACCCAGAGTTATTGGAAAATAACGTCGCTGTAATCACGGTTATTTAAAAATAACCGTTTGTCCCATCACTAATAGCGACATATCGAATTTTTTGGGGGATCAGTTGAACGATATGGACCTCGAAGGATTGTGGTTTCAACCGGAAGGTACAACGTACCATACAGCAAGATTGCAAACATCTATTTGTTAAGGCAACGTATTCCTGGTCGAGTGATTTCCAGAAATACTGCTGTTAATTGACAGCCCATGCGATTTTTTCCTCTGAGATTTTGTAAAGTCGAACGCCTATGCTAACAAGCCACACACAATTCCTAAACTGTTAACAGAAATCCAACGGATTATTGCTGAAATTGAGCCAACAGGCTTGGAAAGTCTTCGAAAATTTGATCAAGGGAATCAGGGTATGCCAGTATAGTCGCGGCAGTCATTTGACAGATACCATATTCCATAATTAATTTCAGCATGTCCACTTTATAAATCAAAATTACCCAATTAATTAATAATTTACTGTGTATTTTAAAATTAAATCCGGCGTATCCGGTGGGCAACCCAAATTTTACACGTTATCCGGTCTAAATGTCACAACTGCTTGATCTTTAAACTGTCTAGAAGTACTTACTTAAATAAGGTGTATGTAGCTGGTTCCTCCAACGCACCAGCAATCAGTACAGATACTACAAGACCATAAATAGCAATAATACCCGCCATGACAACGGGAATAATGGACTTCATAATAAGTTCGGGCCGCATCACCGACATGGCTGCGATACCCGTGCCAGATTTCGCTGTGCCATAAGCAGCTCCAAGGGCTAAAAAGAACAAAAAAACATGAATCACTTTGAAGCATATAACAGATTTCACAAATCACTTTGTATAGTAATGTAAAATGATAGACACTACTGTTCTAAAAATAGGTGTAATAGAATGGTTTAAATAAAAGAAGTTTATTTAACATAGTAATGAATAATTATAAGAAATACGTGTACACACACATATTTTAATATACAGTGAGCACGTAAAGGTTGGAATGAATTCATTCAAAATTCAGGTGTTTTTTCTCGAAGAAAAACTCGGACCCGTCGATTTTTGATTTTAGTTGCCGTTTTTCTGATGATTATTTCATAATTATACGAAAGGTCGGTTTACGGTATCAGAAGATAAACAGCTAAAGCTGTTCAAGAAGACCACCATAAGCCTAGCCGCAGTATTACTTTGGAAAATCAGATCTGCCAGACATCCGGTCCAAAGTATTTAAACGAAAATAAATGGCATCATTGCAAAGTCCAGTTAGTGTATGAAATAAATAAAGATTGCCACGACAAACGATTTGAATTTTACGAGATACTCATGAATTTGAAGAGACAACGTTTTGTATCAATGGAGGTGTCAATAAGCAAAACTATCGGTATTGGGATACTGAAAATCCCCGTTGGATAATGCAATGTCATACTCAATACTCTCAAAAAGTTAATGTTTGGGCCGGCATTGTTGGGAACAAGATTAGTACCATGTCTTGCCACTTTATACCCCGATCCAGATGATCCTGACACACCAAACGATTTCTTATGGTATCAGCAAGATGGGGCTCCGACCCATTACACTGGTCCTGTGCGTGACTACCTCAATACAGTTTTCTCTGAACGATGGTTTGGTCAACGGGGTCCAATTGAGTGGCCGGCCAGAACTCCAGATTTGATCCCTTTATATTATTTTCTGTGGGGTTATCTTAAGTGTAAGGTCTACGTTAACCGACCAAACAACATCGAAGACTTAAAGAATAGGATAAGAGACGAAATGAGATTGATAGAACCTAACGTAATTAATAACGTTTGCAGGAATTTCAATATCGTCTCGGATACTGCCAGGAAGTTGGTGGCGGTCATTTCCAACATCTGACAAAATAATTTTTAATTTCTATTGCATTTTATTACTTTTTCTAAATAAATAATATGTTGATGTTTCAAGTTACAGTGCACTTTTCTCGAAAACTGTTGAATTCATGATACATAAAATAAGTGAGCTGTTTATAACATGTTTTTGGGTCATCCTGTATACATGAAATAATCATCAGAAAAACGGCAAGTAAAATCAAAAATCAAGGGGTCCGAGGCTTCTTCGAGAAAAAAGACCTGAATTTTAAATGAATTTATTCCAACCTTTAGGTGAGTATGAAACTGCATACGAGTTACGAAAAGTTGCCTGTGCAAGATAATAGGTGTTAACAGCAAATCTAAATAAAAAAAAAGTTGAAGTATAAGTAAATAAACAGATGAACTGGTATTTAGTAGTATATCCACAATTTTTTATAACAGTACCCGCTGGAATAGTATTTGAAAACAATATTTACCATCTACTTTTATACCTATTTTTTGCAGAGTAGCGTGTATACAGGTGTGTATAAATTGGTGTAAAAGCTACACGGGCAACAGTCTTCATTCGGTTCTGAAACGAAAATCTTAATGTTGTATCATGCTTCGTATGTTTTCAGAAACCACATGGAAGAAACATTCATTTGGCAACACTGTACGCGCATACTATTGTAATAGTAGATACCCTAATATTTTATGAATCTTCGAAAAGATTTCACTCGTCATTAGTATTATCAGATGGATGAATTTTAAGTTTCAAATTCTACACATCACGCGAGACCTGATTTTCTCCTGAAATTATTTATTGTCAAATAAATATTGAAAAATGTTACACTACAGTATATTTTATAACACAAGAACTAATCAGACTATGAGTACTTCGAGACCTCCTGAAGACTCCTGAAGAATGCAGCATGGTACGTACAATATTTTCATGTTGGGATTCTCCATTCAGGGTAGCGCCACGTGTAGCTTTTGCGCCAATTTATACACACCCAATATATATATATGTAAAAAATTGAAAAACAATGATCAAAACAAGATTATATTCTTTTGAAATGAAAATCAGATAGGTGATTTGTATTATACGCAAAAAAAAACAGTAAACATTTTAGTTGAATGAGTACAAGTTCCACGTAGAAATTCACCTGCAATTCACAGTACCCTGCACGTAGTTACCTTTCAAATATACTTTTTCAGGTATACCTAAATGTTTGGAAAAATATATTTCCTTAATTACTAGATATCTGCAAATTAAGGTCTATTGTAATATTTATCATAAACACTTTGTTCATATGTATATAAATAAAATATCTGATAAGGAGATAATTAGTTACGAAGTTATACAATTGTGTAATAAAAATGAATGATGAATAACATCACGTCACACCTAACTGCAAAATCGTTTATGAAAGATTGTAGAGAGCAATAAATATTGAATTATTTGAGAGACACCGTTGTTACAAATTAAGAAATACTATTGTGGTAACTTCAGTATATCTTGTTTGTCGTTAACATGGGATAAAACAAATACTCATCAGTTCATCACTGAAACAAGGCTCACTATATATACAGGGTCTCCCAAGTTGAATGGCCTATTAAAATATTTTAGGGAAGGAAATACACAAAAATTCTGAAAATAAGAACACTGCCCTACGTCAAAATGATCTTTCAGAGTAAATTATTTTCCTCTTTGTATCATTTCCGGTTGACCGGAAGTCGCCATTAATTTTCTTATTTTAAATGGAATGTTACAATTTTTATTGGAAATTCTAATTCTAATCATTATTCTAAAACAAAATATTAAGGTTTCCCTATACCTAAATGTAACCGATTTTGAGATATCTTCAAATTCGTTTCGGTAGCCTTTCATTAAATTTTTTTTTACAACACTCTTATTTCAAGATTGTTGCCGCTGCAGAATTTGATTCTGTGTATCATGATGTAAAAATATACAGAGTGCTCCATTTAAGAAAATTGAGTTTTGGATAGTTAAGCATAAAGAGATTCGACACCATATCGCGACCACTCTGTAAAATTTTCAGGGATATTTAGGCTATGATTTGGAAGCCTAAGGATTATACTTTCAAACGATAAGCAACTTGAATCTTGCAATTTAGGAGTGACGTGAAATCAATTTTACATAAATTTATCTCAAAATCGGTTACATTTAGGTATAGAGAAACCTTAATATTTAGTGTTTAGAATAACGTTTAGAATCAGAATTTGCAACAAAAAATACAAGATTCCATTTAAAATAAGAAAGTTAATGGCGACTTCCGGTCACCCGCAAGTGATGCGAAAGTGAAAATAATTTACTTTGAAAAATCGCTTTGGTTTACGACAGTGTACTTATCTTCAGAATTTTTATCCATTTCCATCCCCAAAATATATTATGCTTTACCCGCAACAATTCATTTACATATCATCTGTTCCTGTACGTTGTAATTATATAGGAAGCACCATGCGGCGTTGTTTCGGACTGTTTAAAAATAAATTGTAACAACAAACCCGGGTCCGCGCACACCCAAATAAATTGTGGAGCTAAATAAACGTGATTCATCGTTGTGTCTAGTTCTGCAATTGTACATTTGAACTAAAGTATATAATGAATAATACAGGGCAGAGGAAAGGAACTTAACGACATTTTAACTTTAATTTATTTGGCAAAACACCAAAACGTATTCTTATATTGATTTGTACAAAATCTATGGAACAATAAATATTAACCTCTTAATATCGTTGGAGTTAACCTACCAAAATCCTTCAAATACTAAAGCATTCTATAAATCATACAATTAATGGGCGGACTAACCATTTTATGATGTATTTATTATTGAAAAAATATATCAAAATCTAAGCTATTAATGTAACCAAATATTTTGTCATTTAATTACTATAAGAACTAAACATAAAATTTATACACAGTAAATGCTACATTTAGATGTCTGACAAGATTTAAAAGGTACCATGACAGACCAGGCCGGACGTGGCAATTGTACGTCATTTTATAAAGAGGTTCTCAGAACCAATATAATTTTTTAATTCCAGCAATATTGTATGTATTATTGTAAATTACTCTGCATTTTCACTGGTACTAGAGAAATAGAATCCTAATGCATATACAACCGTGCAATTCTAATGGTAGAATACTTTGAGAATTAATAAATAGCGTTGGCTTACACTATATGGCAATAAAACCAAGGTATAACACTGTTTGTCAGGTTTGTACCTCTATTAAGGTGCGAACAGTGGTAGCACTATAAATAGAACGTTATTTCAAAATTTGTCAGTACGTGATTGGATAACTAATTCTATAATAGAAAAATATTAATTATCAATAATAGAAGAACATTAATTCTATATTCCTCTATACTAAACAATCCCGATTCAATATCTGCGCGGTACAGTTTTTGCAGTCACATGATCAACGCACATCCACTCCCAACAAATCTGAACCCTTTACTCAAATTAGTCATTATGTTAATGATATGACCACAAAGGCTACAGATGTTACGGTTGAAGATAAACAGTTGTCTGTGATAACCTGTAAATACATGCGATATGAGGTAACTATAGTAACAATAACTGCCAAACACAATGTGTTATATCATTCATTTTGTGAGAATTGTCAACACCTTTGTTCCAACACGCAGTTCGCGTACGGTTCCTGAGCACGTGAACCAATCAGAAAATATATTTCAGTTCTCGAGAACTTCAATCTGTTGTCCGATTGGTTCACGTGATCAGGAACCGTACGCTAACTCCGTGTTGGAACTAAGCTAATATTTTGTTTTAAGCGCATTTATTCACATCTATACTATGTGGTTTGAGAGATATTCACAACCTCCATACCAAATCTTAATGTATAGTCTGCTTATAGCAGATTGTCATGTGACCGTAGAGATTTACTGGTACAATCTACTTTTTAATAATCCTATGAGAATTATAAGTTTAAATATTCAAATTATAGGGCAAATATCAATAACTTAGATTACCGTTAAATATTGTATTATAACTGAAATTCCTGAGTTTATCAAAAGACGTTACATAATGCTTTGAAAAGTATTTCAAAATGCATAGTACTATTCTATTTTTGTAAATAAAATTATTTGTGCGTTGCCTCTTTCTGTTTTATTGTAATTTCCTATATTGCAAATAAGATAAAATAAAAATGGACATACGTAAGATTCTTTTCGGTATACAGACTCAATCTTGCAATACAAGAGCTTGTGTCCTAGATTTTAGGTCATCCTCAGACTAAATTACAAACACAAAACTCCATATTTCTAACCATTGTTTAAAAACTAACGTTTTATTTTGTCAATACAAGTAAGTTAATAAATATTCATATCATCACTGTTTCTGGTATATTTTACAATTATATTGTACCTTACTAATCAAAAATAATCCAAAAATATTGAGCATTAGTTGAACACCCATATGTAAAACCGAAATAATTAGGATACAGAAATCGTGTTTAACACGATCGGATCACATGTTTTTAGTCACATGACGAGGTCACATGATCATCCAGGTACCTCACAACAAAAAGTTGCTTCAGAAAAATTATTTAAAAGGATTTTAATAGATCAACTCTTCTTTGAAATATACAGCAACGTTTTATTGAAGATCAGAAAACACTTTCAATATAAAGTTGTGTTTGTTATAGAATATAACAGGTTATTTAGTGTATTTCAAGTCACATGTTTTCTCTACTCAGGGAACACCCACCTGTTCAATACTCTATTTAGCCGTAAAATTTCACTTAATTTAATTAAACATACATATTTCTTATACTTATTAAAGAAAAGAAGTAACTGTTATTATATAAACTTTGATGTTTACTCCTACAAGTGAGACCATTCCTTAAGAAACTACATACAAAATTACACCTTAACTTGTGACAAACGTAACTTTCTTATTACAATTCTTATTGTTACAAATTGGGAATGTAATTCAGTAGATAATTGTAGCAATTTACACAATCTGGTGAACAGTAATAAAAAAATTAGGTAATTTGACAAAAAGATTTCCATGAAATATGTTGTTAGTGAAAAGTATAGCTGGCTCTGTAAATTTGCAATCGGGCGGGTCTGATCACAAAGCATGTGACCTAACCACTCAAGTGGGTCATTTATGAAAATTATTAACAATTTTATATAAATTGGGTGCGAATTAATAACAAATAATAGTTTGCATGGCAAATGTAATAATTGTTCAATCTAATATTCGTGCTGATACGTAAAACATTGGGATGATTGGCGATACGCCCATGATTTAACTAAAGATCGAGGAAAATTTTCCAGCAATTACTATAAAATACATAATTTATGTTATAGAAAATCGTTGCTGATTCAATGTGAACAAAGAAAGTTGATGAAATGATACTCTATTGAACAGGTTTAGTGCAAAGCTTGAAGTTGTCATTTGCACGATCAATATCGTACGCGGCAATGAAAATGTTACAAAATCCATCTTACCACTAAATATAATAGATGAAGCGGCTCCCATAACGCCGAAGAAGGGTCCATAGATGGGGTTTTCGCTTGCCGTTGACATTTTCAAAGAACTTGTGGAGTATTTACAGGTATAAAAGATTTAAAAATCGCACACACACTCCACTGTATCAGCGAACCCACTGACAAATATGGCTTACGCCGTAATAGCAAGAATGGGTCATATGACGATAAGAAAACTTTAGTGAGTGCGGATTCATCTCACGCTGTGATTGGTTAAAATTTCACTAAAGGACATAAACTGTCCAATAAGAATCCGTTTTGTCTGAATCATTTTGTGACGTCAGAATATTTCCTTGCCCCTTCTAATAAAACTCTGGGTAATATTAATTAGGATGAATTTTTATCTGAAATGCTAATTTTAATTATATATGTGATTTTTTCAATATACAAGTTTGCAGAAAAGAAATCACTTTTCTAATAATTCACAACAGAGACGATATTTGAGTCACATGACTAGTAGACAACTAGATCCGCTTGGTATTTGAATATAAAAGCGCGTTTTTTAAAAGTAATTGGTTGCATAATAATTAATGGTGGTGACACAAAAAGATATTTTTATGGTTCTAGTATTATCACTGCACAGTGAATTAGTTATAGGTGTTGTCATTAATACTATAAATAGAAATACTTTTTAGGGCATCATAAATCATTTAGTTGAATTGGTTGCATATTTTCCTTAACTACTTTTATTCCATTGTTCTTCCCAAAAAATTATTAGAATAAATATCTAAACTCTTGACTAAATAGACATATAGATTTGGCACATTTCTTACCGATAATATCAGTGATTATTACTTATAAATGCGCAGTATAAATCTTGTGATTAAATTATTGTGTAATCATAGATATGTGATTTTGATATTAATACTGGAGATTGTAATATGAAATAGTTATTTAGAAATTTTAGATACCTTTATTTAAATCTATTATTTTCATTGCTAAATTATAATGATATTATATTTTAGGATATAAATTGAATTGAAAATATAAATTAAGACCTATTGATAAATATTACACAAACATGTGTTTAACAGTACTCTAGAAATATATTTTTGTAATGTAGGATACTTTATTACAATCTATTGTATTTGAAATAATGCATTCATGAAAAGATCATATGATGATTTTGTTAATTTCTTACATAATTTTGCTAAATAATTATCAAAAATTCAACAAACTTGAAATAACACAAATAGGGCTTCTTATCTATAAATTATGTACACAAAACGTAAAACCTTAATAATTAAAAATTATATAAAGAATTTTTTCACGTGGTCTCCAGTCCTGTGATGAACGAATTTTAGTTCCTGAGTTCATATAAGTTTGCGATTGGTAACACAAAAACCCTATGTCACTTGGTTAAAAACAGTGGCGAAATCACAAACCTAGAATATTCTAGAATCACGGTTTGTGTATTCATTTAAAACAATTTAAAATTCTTCTCATCAATATTTATTAAAACATGGCCCTTCACGTTCCAAAAGCACCTGGATTTTCTTCCATGCTTAAAGATGGAGCCCGGGTAAGTAAAAATTAAGATATTTATATTTTGGTGTCCATGTGGTCCGTGGGTGTATTGCCGGCATGTAATGATTACTGGCAATACTTATTAGATTTCTAATAGCTAGTTTTGCCATAATTTTGATATGTAGATAGCTATAATATAGTTTAGCATTCAGTTGAATTGTGGTTTTTAAAATTTTTAATCTTGCAGTTAGAAATAACAAATGTCGTCAATGCCATTTGGGGTATTCCTGGTTTCATTGCTCTAATAATTTGATATTCCTAGTAGTATGTTTAATTACTGGGTGACAATATTTCAAAACTAGCTTTGAAATGGGCTGAAATGTTTCCAGAGAAAAAACTACGAACTCAAGGTTTTGGCAGCATTTTTCAATTGGTTCATTTCATACAACTCTATTGTTGTCTTATTTCTTTTTATCACAGTAGAAGTAT
Source organism: Osmoderma eremita (assembly GCA_031763485.1). NCBI lineage: Eukaryota > Metazoa > Arthropoda > Insecta > Coleoptera > Scarabaeidae > Osmoderma > Osmoderma eremita. Next base: position 62,307 of record JARFOC010000048.1, read on the forward strand.
TTGTTGTAGGACACTCTTAGTTAATAATAACAACAACTTTACTTTTGTTTTAAAAATATATTTGAACTCTTCATTACATGTACATCACAACCCTCGTCTTGCTATGATATCCTTTTTTTCTTCTACCCTGCCTATATCCAAAAAAACTGAAAATTTAGATCTTACGACTACATTGTTAATAGTTAGCTCTTATACTATTATTAATTGCAGTATTTTTCCGGATTGGAAGAAGCGGTATTTAGAAACATAACTGCCTGCAAAGAATTTGCACATTCTGTCCGCTCAGCATATGGTCCAAATGGTATGAATAAGATGGTAATTAACCATTTAGAAAAGCATTTTGTTACAAGTGATGCAGCAACTATTATGCGAGAATTAGATATTGAACATCCAGCCGCAAAATTAATGATCTTAGCTAGTGAAATGCAAGATGCCGAAGTTGGTGATGGAACAAATTTTGTAATTATATTAGCTGGAGCTTTACTAGAGGCAGCTGAAGAGCTTCTTCGATTGGGAGTTACACCAGGAGAGGTTGCAGAAGGTTATGAGAAGGGGTTAGAAAAATGCCTTGAACTTCTACCAAAGCTGGTGTCATATGAAATTAAAGATTTCCGAAACATAGCTGAAGTTCGCAAAGGAATTAAAACCTCATTACAGTCAAAACAGTATGGCAATGAAGATTTCTTAGCAGACATGGTTGCTAAAGCCTGTGTCTCAATCTTGCCAGAACAAACTACATTTAACGTCGATAATGTACGAGTGTGTAAGATTTTAGGTGCTGGTTTAAACAGTTCCCAGGTGGTCCAAGGCATGGTATTCAAACGGGATGTAGAAGGAGATATAAACAGCGTAGAGAATGCAAAGATTGCTATTTACGGCTGTGCAATTGATGTAATGCAAACGGAAACGAAAGGCACAGTTTTAATTAAAACTGCAGATGAATTGATGAATTTTAGTAGGGGAGAAGAAAACCTATTAGAGCTCCAAATTAAAGCTATTGCAGATAGTGGTGCAAAAGTTGTTGTTGCTGGCGCTAAGTTTGGCGACATGGCACTGCATTATGTGAATAAATACAAGATGATTGCGGTTCGATTAAATTCTAAATTTGATATTCGCAGATTGAGCAAGACGGTAAGACTATTATTTGTATGTGTAATTAAAATTAGGTTTCTTAATGGGAAGAGGGTGATTTGTTAGAAATAATGAATTATAAT
>JARFOC010000048.1:73007-104940 GCA_031763485.1 Osmoderma eremita
TATAAGATGTTCCATATCACCAGGCTGAAGCTCATGTCTTACACCCCCAATATACAATTTCATTGCATCATACAGCGTGTTTCATTAGTTATGGTAAATTTTATATGTAAATCACTGTGAGTTCGAAGTCTGTATACTGCACAGTCTGAATTTGTTTAGATTGACCCACTTTTATAGCAGTCACATTTTTTCAAAATTGACAAAACAAGTACAAGGCGAGTCAAAACTCAAATACATTTATTTATTTATATCATAAAAAGAAAGAATAGTTTAGTTACTTTCTAAGATATTTTAAAGTATTTTTAAAAAGTGAGATTGTTTGAAATTATTTTAATATAACAAGTTAGTCATGGAAAAATGACAGTTAATATTTAATACAACTATAAAATACAAAGTTTATAACTTACACTAATGATTAACATTTAATTAATTAACCCAACTGTTTACGATGTAGTTATGTTCAAGATATCCAATACAACATTACAGCCGTTCTTCAAGCGATTGTCTTACATTTCTTTATTAATACTCGAGAAAGCTTCTCTTATTCTGCTTTTATCACCTCGTGTAGTTGGCGGTATTTGCTATACGAAGTTTTTTCTTACATATGACCACATGAAGAAGTCAATTTTAGTGAACTCCGGTGATCGAGCCAGTCACTCAATTGGTTCCTCTCTCCTTATCCATCTTTCAAGGAAATGGTCGTGTATTAACCTAGTGTGAAGTAACGCAGCTCCATAGTGCAGGTACCACATCCTTTGATAAACGTTTAGAGGAACATTTTCCAATAACAACGGTAAATGATTTTTAAACTTGGCCATTCACTCGTTCTTCCAAAAAAATGTGGTTCAATTACATAATCTCCTAGCTTAGTAATGAAGACTTACGACTGTCTGACTGTCATTTTTCCACGATTAACTCGTTATATTAAAATAATTTCAAAAAATCTCACTTTTATAAAAAGACTTTAAAATATCTTAGATATTAATAACTTTAGATATACAAAGTGCTTAATAAAAATGAAAGTAACTAAACTTTTCTTCCTTTTTATGATATAAAATACAGGCTAATCCATTTAAAATAATTGAGAAATGAACGTATTTGAGTTTTGACTCGCCCTGTATTGTTTTGACAATTTTTGAAAAAATTTCACTTTGCTATAAAAGTGGACCAACATCAAAAATCTGTTTGTAAAAGAAAAATTTTAGACCGTGTTGTTTGCAGTATACAATACCTTGAACCTATAGCGATTTGCATATAGAATTGACCATAACTTCTGAATTGTATATTGCGGGTGTGAGGCATGGGCTTAACCTAAATCAGAAATAATATACAGGATGTTCTATTTAAGAAAATGTATCATTGGTTCACCCTGATGATATGAAACACTCTGTACATATGAAAATAATTTTAAAATGTTAAGTTTAAGATTGTCTACAATTTTCGTAAATAACTTTTTTTGATATCTTATATGATAACGGATACTGTTGCGTCAGCTTGTAATTAAAAACTTTCATAGGGTCGTAGCGACTCTTTACTTCAAGACTGAAGGAATTGTCAACGTCACCTAAATAGTAAACTTATGTAACGTTGACAATTCCTTTTGGACCAACACATCGAAGGGATATTACGAACTACACATTGAATTTTAACGCCATCATAATGTAAGCCCGGTATTTCTACTATAAATTGTATTTTGTACAACATTGGTCGTTTTCGCGACGTAGGCATCATTTTTAAAGCAAACATAGAAGCACGAAACAGTATTTATGGCAGCGTTGAGACTCGCAGTTAACTGAAGGTTGTATCGAATCTCCGCCACTGCCCGTTGGCGCCAGTGAGCAACTCAAGTAGTAATGTGGAACATACCTGTAAGGTAGCGGCCATGGCTTCGCATCTGCTTCAGGGGATAAATCAGAATAGTTGACAGTTCTCTTTTCTGCTAAGCTGGTAATATATACCACACATTGATTCCATTCCTTCAATATTTCTTGAATATAACATTGAAAAACGCCTGTTGCAGTTGATAATAAACAACATGTCCCCAGAATCAAATTATTGTCACCATAGTACCAATCTCCTAGACGAAGTTCTAAATCGGACATTTTAATTCCTGATAGTATATATAAAATGATATAAAATGTTACCTTTACGTGTCTCTGTCCACGTGTCATATTCAATATTCCGATATATACTTGGATCTAGAGCTTTCGCTACCTTATAAGGGAACGGTGCTATGTTCGTACGTAACATATATTCTAAGTCGTCTAAATTATTTTCTTGCTTTATAAATTGTTTATTTTCGGAAGTGCCTGTATTGGGTTTATCATAGAGCATTACCTGTACTATGTTTGAAACATTTGGAATTTTGAAAACATTTTCATAAAGTATATTATACACAATAGCTGCAAATAAAGATATATTTTAAACAACTTACAATAAACTTAAGATTATTTAAAGATTAATAATTCTCATATTTGATAACGAAAAAGGATTATTTTATTGGAATGTATATTCCACGTGGTACAGATATTCATGCAATACCAGTACAACTCAATTGGTTTCCCTTATCGTAGCTCCTTTAACGTTTTATAACTCTCACATTGGCATGCCTATCAAATGCAAGCTGTTCGAAAATAAATATTAATACAATTTAGAATCTATATTCTAAAATTCCGTTATTTTTTAGGCATAATATAATTATTTAAAAACTAACTTTCTATAGCAACTATCTGGTAGACTTACATTGACAGAACCCTGCTGTTTGTATGTATTCTCTCTTATAAACCACATCATAATGGTCTTCGCCCATCAAACACAGTAGTAGGGTCTCATCATTATCGTTCGATATAGTTTCAACACACCGATTGATACTATCGAAAATGGTAACGTCTCTTCTATAAGTATAAGAAAAGTTTATGAATGCAACTTATTACAATCACAGAAACCATGTGACTTACTTGTATTTTCTACTTGCGATTTCTATTTCGATATCTCCGCAAATGACCATATGCACCTCCAATTTATTCAAGTGTTCTATCCAGTCTTCTTCATTATTAATTACATGTGTAAATTCATGATAGTTATTTTTACCGTATGTTACTAACTCTTTTCTACATCTTTCATGATATATTTGGCAGGAAAACATCTACAAGAAAAATTTAAATTTATAATATTTATTTTAATTAAGCATACCTGTTCTGAAATTGCGCGAAAGAAACATGTTTCATCGTACGCGATGTTCTTTCGATAATAGCCTAGTGTATCCAACCAGGCATCTACCGGGCCTGGATTTTTTCCTTTTCTCGTATGTTTTGCCATCGTAAGCTTCGTTTATTAATTTTCTATTTCACTATTAATTTCGACATTAATTCACTTATTCTTAGAAAGTATTTTTCTTGTGGACTATTACAATTTTCTGTTTTCCCGCAAGAGAATTATAAACAAATTTTACCGCAACCACGCGTTCTTGACTCACATAAGGGTCTAACACCTGTGGCAAAAAATTTAGCAAAAAATACGAGCGTGCTTATTCTTGCTTGGATAGTATATGTTTATTCTCATTTGATATAGTCATACTCGTAATATATTTATCTATTTACTTGCGACTGCCGGCTAAAATATAATACTCTTTTTTGTTCTAAGTTTATATTTGTATAATTTGAAAACATATTTATATTAACAGTCTAACGTATGAATGATAGGCATTTAATAGATAGATATGCATGTCCATAATATATTTTGCAAAGGAATAGGAAGAGTAAAGTATTTCTTTAGTTTGTTAGACTCTAACGACTGTGCGATAATATTGTGATAGTTAGAGGGCAAATATATATCCACATATATAGAATTACTGTTGGTAATATATAGTATTTTAATTGTTTAAAATTAGTTACAATTCATAAGATTTTTTAAAAGAAAATGGACCTGAAGTTAATATACCTTAATATACATACATATATTAAATATGCCCAGAAAAAAGAATGAGAGCTTTTCTTTGGGGTATATTGGTTATTAAATAGAATTTGTTATACATGATGAACACCTGCACTTTATACAGAGTTTTTGTTTACCATGCAATCAATTTAAACTGGAACATTTTTAAATAGCAATATGCATCTATCCGAACGCTTTGTGTAGCAAGTTTTATAATAAAAAGGCAGCGTCGCAATAAATACTGTCTATATTAAATCATTCTTCATTACTTTTATTAAAATTTATACAACTACATTGTGTCCATTGCTAGTTTAGGAACACTTAATTTCGGATTAATCTTAATTTTTCTTACAATATATCGTTCATTTTTAACATTCAATGTGCGTTTTCTTCCACGACCAGTTTTATTTTGTAAAGTTCCTTCATATTTGTAATTTTTTTTTGGATTGTAGAATGTGTCCTTCCCACTAAATTACCAATCTCTCTTAGCGACTTTCCTTGAGAATATAGTTTAATTATAAGTTCTCTGGTGGAAATGTCGGTTTGACGTCGTTTGTGATCCATGCGTCTTATCGCAACGAAAGTTGGTATTATATTGATCACACCTGATGAGCATATTCAATAAAAAGGTGAAACGCAAAATGTTTCGTAGTGATCAATTTCAACTATCGAGGTTGGTATCAAAAGGTCTCTAGATTGGTTATAACTAGTTCATATTTACATTCGTGGATTGGCTACACCCTCTTTGTCATCGCGCCGTTATTCGTTTTTACCGCCGTTGTTTTTGCTTCGTTCTTGTATTTAAGTAAATATACAATAGTTTATAACCAATCCAGTGATCCTCTTAATACAAACCGCAGCCTGGTCCGATTGATCACTGTGTATATTTCGCACATAGGACTGTGTTCAGACAGCGTCCGCACTAAGAACGTACGGAATGAATTTTAATAAACTTAAACGCTTGTGTGCCTGAGTTATGCCTTTACGGTACCGCTCATGTGCGCGTGCGTTTCCCTATCCTGCACAGATATTCTTCATTTGATCACTCTTATTCCATTTATACATTCGGGTAATGTGAGTTCCTATCTATAGATTAGCATTTTGTGTAGATGTTTCCTTAGATTGACGTGTCCAATAAGTACACACGTCAGCATCCTTATCTGCGTTCTGCCAAGGGACAGTCAGCCTCCAAATGTTATGATGGTTTTCTCATCATCTACTTGCCGAGTTACTTAAAGGTTAATATGTGTAAAGTCGGCTTAATAGTTAACACCTCTCAGTGAGTCACTGAAGAATAGTATATTTAATTTACTCCTTCGATCGCATTTCATTAATTTCTCAACATATAAGAGTATATATATTGTAGTAGTATTAGTAGCGTTCTTTTTGGGAATTGACTCCAGTTATCTCACGACTGAAGTGATATTTATCTGTTAATCTGAATCAAAAAGAACTGATTCTCAATACTTTGCAATGCATAAGATTGTCGCAGTGAATTATTTTTATGTTTACTCATACGCCAAGCTAGTCGCACATAACCTTAGACCACAATTATAATTAGCTGAGATAGATTCAACCACCGAATTATGATGGTTTATGATCACGTTTGGTGCCCAACGTGGGGCAACTTTTAGAAATTTAAAACACTTCATGCCCAAGAGTAACAGAAATAGACAACCGGGGAGAGTAATTTAAGAGATTTCAATATACGTAAAGTAAATCCATCAATTCCGATATATGTAGTATTGTTATATTTCGAAGTTGCCTGGTTACATCAATCAGAAGTAACAAACGAACTCAACTGTCATAACAGTAGTTTAAATCATATGTGCATTTGTGTCACATTCTGATATTAACCTCTTTGAAGGTTAGTGTTATTAAGAAGTCAATTTTGTAACACTGCAAATATATAAGTTATGGGTATTCAACATCACGGTAGAGAACCAATTAAAACGTCCGTTACTGGTGTTATTGAATCAGCATATAAATTTAGCGTCTACAGACTCGGCTGTGCTTAAATTTGTGTTTTGCCCAGTGGGCTGTTAGACTCATCCAATATTTCAAAATATAAAATTCGCAATAAAACTAGCCATCAATAGAATTTGGTTGTATTTAAAATAACAAAAAATACCAGACGTTAAAACAATCAACTTGGACACTGGAAAAGGGCAAGAGTAAAACAAATATCTTTTTTCCAAAATTTATTTATGAAGCACCATGTTCATGCAAAGAAAATTTTATTATAATAATTAAACTTATATGTTGTATATAAAAATAAGTACAAATCACAAATCATATTAGTTTATTCTCTTCAAAATACTCTAAATTTACGAAAAAAACAAGCCTTATATTTATAGGTATGTATATCTCCAGTCATCATTGTTTAAATGTATGAATTACGTTATATAAATATCATTAATATAAAAGTATAAAATAATACAAAAGATTTGATATAAAAGATGAGCCCATTGTATTTATATATTTCGTTTTTTGGAATGCCATCCTTCATTTTTGGTTCATTTAACTGCTCTTCTCTTGTTCGATGGTCTCCTTACTTGGCAGTGGATTCTTTTCACAAGTTTCGGTATGTTTTAATTTTGTGGTATCGAAGTTTTCAATACCAGAAATTAATTGTCTTTGTTCCTTCTCCTGTTCAATTACTGCAATATAAATTTGCATTAACAACCATTCACGTAATGCAGAATTATAGGACATTTACTACAGGAAATTTAAACATTAATTAATTAATAATAAAATGCTTTTTGTGTGATTGATAGCACACATAGTTGTAAGTGAGTAGTTTTTGCCTAAAATTAGATATCACGTGCATATATCTTAATATTTACTATAGCATAAGTTATTTAGAAGAATTTCAGACAGTTATAATGATTACAACTCCTTTAAAGTTTCAGACGCTTTCATTTTCACTTTGTTTTGAGGTTATTAATATTAATTTAAACGATTACAAATAAAATCATTATTAACAACGAGCAAAGTGCCCAACGTGCATTGGAAATATCGTTGAATTATTGTTACATAAATTCAAGACTTGCCATACGGTGTGCCTTGGCCAGGTTTGAGTAAATAGGCACAGAAAGCAAAATTGCGAAATAACTTTCATTAATATGCCAGACGTGTATAATGCTGCGAGTTGTTAAAATGCAAATAAATTACCTGTGGGATCAGGCAAGACATTCTTTTCGGACGTGGTTGCGTGCTTCATTGCCGATTTATCATAGAGTTCGACTCCAGCGATTAAGCTCTGGTGGAATTTTTCTTGTTGTACAACTATCATGCCCAAAGCAAGCGTTAAATCGTGCATATTAGATCATAAAACATACATCTACCTAGGGTGTATGTTACCATTAAAGCGTGTAATCCGATATTCTATGAAATAACTGGTCATTTCAAGTGTGTAATGAAATCACGTTAACTTGTAATTTAACTGGCTGTGTAAATAAATCATTACAATAGTTATCCTGTTTAGTGGTATTACCAGGAAGGAAGTCAAATTATAAGGACAATAAATGAAAACTACGGATTTAATAGAAAAGAAACGAATAATGGGTCACTAACAAATGATATATGTGTAAGATTAATGAAAGATGTGAAACGTGTCAAAGGTTCACGAGATTATTGGTTGCCGCAACATTACGGTATACTTTTAATGAGGGGTTGAAAATTGACCAAAGAAACGGACTCTGAAGTAGCCTTTTACGTTACGAAAGGTGATTTACTTTATGTGCTTTATGATACGCACCTTGCAATAGGTATGTACATTGCATAAGAGATCGTAAATTTAATACAGGGACAGATATTTTTTTTTTTTGGAAACTGCGAAGCATGACAGTAGAAGTGTGAAAAGAAAGGGGTGGTAGTAGAACCAACAGTCTCTCGAGATTTAAATAGTAATTATAAATTCATCTTGGGCCTACGAAATCTGTTGTTCTAAAGTTCCTGGAAACTAAAACGCGATGAGGAGCGTGAAAATAGTAAAACGGAAAGTGGAGAACATGCTTGCCGAACGGATGCAAGAATATGGCACAAACAAATGCAGTAATAAGTAAATGGTATTTGTCCAGATTATGAAAAATTTTGTGTTTACCATTCTGGCATCAAATCTTATGAGAATGTTTGGTATAGATCCAAAAGTTGGCTTAACAACGTCTTCTTTGTCAATCATTTTTATAGGACGAAAAAGATTTAAACAAACTTTTGCAAAACATGGAAAAAGAAACTGAAGAACCGAACATCGCAATCTCTGAAGTAAAGATAATTGTAATTGAAGAAATTGCGTAACTTGTTTAGAAACCTGCTCAGAGATTCGCTTAAAACCGATTCATTTTGGATGGGCAGTAGAAATATTTAGTAAGACATTGCATGGGTCAATATCGACGATGTGTATTGTCACAGAAAATTTCACAATAAATGAACGTAGTGACGCTAAAGAAGGTTTCTGTCAACAAGCGAAAAAAATGACGATTACTTTACATTAAAAAAACTCTCCGCAGTTATTGGTTCGATAATTCGTGTAAAAGTTGACGTAGACCGTGGAAGAGGAGATCCTAGGACTATATTTGCCATTGTACTACATATTACTAAATATTTCAATGGTTAGTACCTTACACGACTCACAGATGTCGCCTCTTTTTAGATGACTAAACTACCAAATATATATACTACCAACATAGTAGTAGTGCCTGTTATTCATCTGGCCGTCTAAAAATGACTATTGGTGACATTTGTAGCCAGTGTAAGGTACTAATCGTTGATCATATGGTAAATATTTATATGGTATTTGATATTATTGACAATTGTTATAATTTGGGCACAAGGAATGTTACAATCAAACATAGGGGAAGCTTCCAGTTTAGGTGTTTGCGATAAAAAAGAAACTTATATCCGCTGAAAAAGTTCCTTCCAAAGAGATATTCCTCAATCAACGGCTACAGGGCTAGGCGTTAAACAATGTGTTTGCACAAAACAATCTTCATGCAAAAAGAATAACTGAATTTTATCTTTTTCATTACTTCCGTAAAAATTTAATTTCAAACTTGATTGTTTATTCTAAAGGAATTTTTTTTTTAATTAACAACTAGTGAAACTTATCAATTAGTGAAAGTATCAAATTTGACAAAACTATCCTTTAATTTAATCATGTAGATAGTAATTATAGGCTTTAATGGTAACATATACATATATTTAAATAATTGCATAAATAAAAACAATTTACTCCACTACATCCATTTTTGGGATAAGGTATATTCCAATATTACTAGTGCAACGAAAGAATTGCTATTGGCGTGTGCAAACCAAAATTTTAAAGCTAATCTTGTGTTTGTTGTAATGCAATAAATCTAGTGACGTGAGTCGATCGTTCATAATACAGAAGAAAAGTGATGACGTCAATTTGTTTTGTACGCAGTGCCGCCAACAACGTAAAATGATTAAAAGAATGATATTTTTTAATCATTTTACGCTGTCTATGTTTCCAAACAAAAGAAATAACGTATTAATTTTCTGCCATTCTGATATTTACATGTGTTTGGACCTTTCTATATATTGCGTTTATTTTCTATTTCAATAATTTAATTATTTTTAAAACAAAAACATATATCCACATATTCTTCTTACATGTTGCCGCTGGCGTGACTGTGCAGGTTTCCAAACAGAAATTACGTCACACTTTTCTTCTCTAATATATATACATACGTCAAAAACTGTTAGAAATGTTGTGGCGTTTTCGTCCTACAAGTGATGATTTCATATTTTTGTCTGTAATTCAATCGTACTTCGAGTTACATGCATACAAACTCAATGAATGATTGTGTTTCCTTCTAGTCGATTATAATGTAAACACAATAGCAGCACGTAGTTAGAGGAAATATATTTTTAATAAAGAAAGAAATGTAATTTTATCAAATGCATTAAATTAAATATTCATTACGATTAATATATGTATGTACGTCTGTATGTATATGTTAATAATATCATTGTTCTATCGTACTAGTCTATCTTTTATGTATAGAACAGTAGGTACAGATGGATCACATGAAAAATTACATCCCTCAGAAGTCATATCAATACTCTTTTCTATGAAATCGAGCTAACTTAGACACTTTAGTTACTTTTTGGTAATAGTTTAATGATTTATGTAATTATTTTATTTAGCTTTTTGTATTTTACGATTGACGTCTTTTTAAAGATACTTATAGAATGGAATACAATGAGCAAGTTGATTGTGAAAAATTTCTATCATTGATGTGCACCGATTTTAGGTTATATTGTTTTTTATGCCATCTTATCATCGACAACAGATGTTTATCGGACTCTTAAACAAAATTTCATAAAAGAGAATTCATATTGTCACAATTTCGGACATGATTTATGAAAAAAAAATCGATTTTTCCATCATTCCAAACGAAAATCTAGGCGTATTGTTAATTGACTTAACGTATGTTCAGTTGTAAGAGATTATAAAACTCTAATTCTAAAATATGAATGGTTAAATTTTCCTTTCTATTAATCTTCTAGTTTACATAACTCTTATGCCATATACAATTATAATTTAGAAAACCTGAGTAGTGAAATATATCAATGGCATGATGATGTAGCTAAATAACTTCATAACACAACCGATACCTTAGTAGTATACACGTATGCCCACATCGGAACGGGGGATTGCTTTGTGAATAGCAACCACGTTTTCGAGTTTCACTGACAACGAGAGATATCCAGTCGCAGTGATCATAAATTGAGCAAGGGTACGCACGCATGTCCGCTCCATCACGTAATACTACGTAATTTTTCTGTACTCTCAGATCACGGTAAAAAGTAGTTTCTTATATTCATTTTGTAGCTTTGCGATGCAATAGAACGAAAAAGTAATTCTACTTTCTTAGGAAAGATGTTTACTAACAACTCCAATCTGGGGTTATGCGCGGGACAACCGTCTTGCATAAACCAAATTGCATCAAAATCGCGGTAAGTTGACGAACAACGGGAATAAGTTGTGTTCGCAGCAAATCCAAATATTTCAATCATTCAAATGAACGTCGATAACAAATGGTCCTATATTGTTATCACCCAAGATACCCGCCCAGACGTTGCTTTTCGGGGTACTCAGTTCTTACATGATGTTGTTATTACCAGATGTTTATTTTCTCGAGATCAATATCGCACCACTGACGGATTATTTCCCGACCAGAACCAAATTTCCTAAGCGCTTTGACGATCCCTTCCATCGTCGAATGCGAAGGAATAGGACGATCTACGCACTCTACGGTAAATAGATCAACCATGCTTTAATAGGAATTTCCAGCAAAATACCATGTAATGATTTGTAACTTCTCTGCGGTTGTATAAACTAACATAGTGTAGCCGAAATCGACGATCACTTCTTAGAGCTTTACGTGCGCATAGACAGATACGAAATGATTGAGATAGGCGTGTTATGTACTACGGCGTTGCGCGCGGCGAAGTTGGTCGGCGGGCATAAATGCAACTATGCCAGATCGCGCTACGTATAATATATATCGTACCCCGGTGAGAGCTGAGCATGCGTGTATATTTGTTTAGTCGACTAAAAAGGACTACTGGCGACATCTGTGGGTCGCGTACTAACTATTGACCATCTTACATCTTTATATAATATTTGCTTGTACCTTTCAAACAAGGAAACTATTGTACATCACTATTGTACATGCAGCTTCGGTAAGATAAAATTTCCCTCAATATACTTATCATTTAAATTATAATTATTACAAAATAAAAGTTTAATTGGTATCTAAATACGCCTGTGGGAGCTAAGCGTTCTTCAATATGAAAATACTTTACGGTATTAATATAAACAACGGCCAATACAAACTGAATTTGGATATAGTCACACATAATAAACTTAGTAAATTTTCAATTTAATGGCATTTGATCAAATTTAATTTCTTTCTCAATTCAAAATATACTTTCTATAGCAATGCTATTCTATTTACATTATAACCAATACATGGAAATACAGTGGTTCATTAAGCGCTTCAATCGCACTCGAAATGCGACCGAAATGTAGAATCATTCGTTTAAGACGAAATCCTTCAATTGAAACAATCATTTATTTATAACTGAAAAACATCGTTCGAACGACGGAATCATTCGGCTGATCATTCACTAATCTATAATTGCAACGGTCGTTCGAACGATCAGCAAATAAATACCGTAAGTTTTTTTTTAATTCATGCAAAGCTATGAAAAATCTACGTGGATTGCTTGTGGTGTCATGCGTGTTATGCAAAATACCTAAATATACATCTTACCTTCTTTGTTTGGCAATGGATTTTTTTCCTGCGTCTCTGTGTGTTTTAGCTTAGTTGCATCGAAATGTTCAATTCCATCTATTAACGCTCTTTCGGTCTTTTCTGCGGCTACATCTATAAATAATATACGTATGTACAATAATAATAATATTGTTTATTTACTATGCTATTTACAATACATATACTTTTAAATGGAATAATAAAAAAAACACCAATATTTTAATGATGTTCCTGTATATTATAATCTGTTAATGCCGACACATTTTCTATTCCTGCATTCCCCAATAAAATATACTATTTTAGTTTTAAACAAACTACAATTGCTAACATAAAAATTATTTACATTCTTAGTTTGATAATTGTATATATCATTTACAATTTAACAAATATCAAATCAATCAGTGGGAAAAATATGATGGTGGAAAGAATAATAAGAAATGACGACGTTGTAAACTTTTTTTTTTAATGAAAATATGCATTTATGATTTTACTTGCCTTACAGTAATTATATAAGTCGAGTTTACAGCAATTGAAATTTTATGGTATTTCTTGTTCAATCTAGACAATTTGCTAGCGTTTCTTTAATTATCACAAATTGTTCTGTTGTTCCCAGAACTACTTACATAATAATTTGCTGAAATATCAGCAGGTCGCTCTGCCAGGTTAATAACCCTCAGTTTATTAACAAAGCAATTAGTTAAAATACTAACAAAGTACGTAGGTAGCTTCCGCTTTTTGTTGAGCGTGTTTAATAGAGAAAAGTTATGGTTAGTTTGCTTCACGCACGGAAGTTTTTGGCGGCTCGAATTTAATTAATTACTAAATTAATCGCGTGCCCACGTATGCATAAATTTTGAACAGCACAAAATACCGTAATGCACATTTGTAAATCAATTAAGTAAAAACTTATAGCCCATTCGCACCTTGGAAGACAGTACAGCGCGTATGGGAATACTGCGGTATTCCCATAAGCGTTACCACATCTTTCTTGTGGTCGATACATGAATCAAATATGATCACATCATAAAATATAATACAGTAGAACTCGCTTTTATTCTGTAATGTTAAAAAAATAATGTAATTTCTGAAGCAGATTTCGTTATAATAACTTACACTAAAAGACATAGGGTTATTATGGGAAATTCTGTACTTTAATGTTTGTATTGGTTTGCTTTTCACATAACCTAGAAAACTGTCAATGTATGTATGTAAGATATAATTGAATAATATTGCCCATTGGATTGTAAAAATAGAAAAAAACATGAAAATAAAATATAAAATTAAAAAATGAAAATTAGCAAAGAAACAGAATGGGTAATGACTAATGCTAAAGATATAAAACTTTAATTCGAGGTTCTTTACTCAATGAGTACAAACTGATACCAAAGCTGCGGCGCCAAAAATATATACTGCGTTGGGAGATGGGGCCGTAAGTGATTGAACAGCACAGAAGTGGTTCAAAAAAATTTCTTCACCTTGATCGATGAAGCACGCCCTGAGAAACCGAAGATCATTAAAGAAGATATTCAACTAGTTGTGGAGGAAAATCCCAGTACAACGTGGCTAGAGCTTGCAGAAAGGTTCAATGTGAGTGATGAAACCATTCGTTTGCGCCTTCATCAGATAGGAAAAGGGTGGAAGTTAAGGCAATGGGTCCCACGTGAATTGTCAAATAATAATAAATTAAGTCGCCTTATCATTTGTTCGGAAAACAACGATAATTGATCGGTTGTTAACCTGGGACGAAAAGTGGATAATCTACTCAAATTCTAAGCGTTCGTATCATTAATTATCGCCTACTGACTCGGTACCACACGTTTCCAAAGCTTCCTTGCACCCCAACAAGATTTTATTGTGTTTGTTGACGATCCTGATTTTCAAATTCAAATTTGTGAAGACATTTATTACTATTACATTATTGTCAAATCGATGTAGAGCAAAAATTTTAAGCCCAAGGGAAATGGGTATTAAGTAAAAGTATTGAGCATTACCAATTGCTGAGTGTTGTCAAAACATTGTATTTGCCTCAAACATTAAAAATCAACGGCGCTAATATCCGCAAGGAATTAATTAACTCTAAATACAGATTACTTAGAGTTAATTAGATTATAGATAGATATAGATAGATATATAGATATATTTGTAATAAAATATTACAAGTATCGTCACAACATAAAAAGTATGAAACAATAAAAAGCATATGTACCACAGTATAACTATATCATAGTTATATTAATTTTTTCCCTACATTTATGTTATTTTATACAATCAATTTTGAACTAAACCCATTCTTAATGTTCACAAAATATTAATCCAACTATTCTTAAAATCATTCTTTTTTAAATAGTGCCATACGGGTTCCGTATGTAAGTCACGTGGGCTATAAAAAACCTGCCTACACATATCAAATGATAATAAACGATTTGTTGAGCTCAGTGACCGGCATAAAGTTCGCAACATATGGGGTTTCTTTGTTATAAAGATATTGCAAAAACTTTTACTTACTTATACTAATAACTCAAACATTTATTTTGGCATATCTTACGTGACCATTGGCATGGCGACAAATTTAAAGCTATACTATGGAACGTCAAACAGTGAGGTTAGATGATGATATTCGAAAAAGTTATTCGAAAAACTTGTTTGGAATTATATTTTGAGATCATAGGCAAATTTTTAAAAACATTAAAAAAATTTTTTTTTTAATGCTTTTTTTGTTTTCAAAAATTTGCATACAGTCTCAAAATTGAATTGTAAGCAACTTTTTCGGATATCACAAGTCTTCTAACCTTGCTTTTTGACGTTTCACAGGAGTTTTCAAAATTTCCGCCATGCCAACGGTTGCTTGACATGTCAAAATATTTTTAAGAGATATACTGAATCTATTCTCCATAAAAGTTCTTACAATATTCTAATAAAAAAAATATGTTGGGAACTTTATGCCAGTCACTGTATAATGTATAGTATTTGATCAGTGGATATCCTGAATTCTAGTCCATCTATTCTAATATAGAAAATGTTCATGCTACTAGCAGGTTAGTTAACAAAGTATAAGTTAAAATTATAATTGTTTATCTTAATAAATGTAATACACCTACGTTTAATAAAGGATATTGCTTGCCTTTTGCACCTACATAAGCTGGCCAATTTTCATACATATGCATGCACAAATGCTACGCAATCGAAACTTGTAAATGAGGAATAATTAAATTTTAAACATGTGTGCAGTTTTTTAAACCTTTATGTTTACCAATTGATTTATTTCAACGCACTTTCTGCAAATCGTTAAAAGTCCGTGTAAATACAATTCATAATCTAAGCCATTCATTTAGTTGGTGTTAAATGAAGTTGTTTATCATTCATGAACTATTATTAATTTACATTCTACGCTTGTTGATATTTTAATACGTTGTAAAAAAAAACGTTAACATGTAAATTATTCTTTCTATACGTTTAGCCTGTTTGTGTTATCAAATATATAAATATAATATGGAGGTTGTCTTAGGTAGCAGCAATGAAACGACTTAATTAAATGGTGTTTGCAACCAAAGCAAATATTTCGCATCGGTTTTGAAGCTTCTTCAGGGCTCAAAAATTTAAACACATGCGGAAAAAAAAACAAGTAGAGATCAAGATGGTGAAAATCAATTTTATGCGGTAACCATTTTACTGAAGTTTTAAATTACTGTTATTTTGAATATTGAGAATATTGGTTTAAAATTGACATTAGGGTAAAACGTTTTCAATCTCTTATGATCTTTAAAAAAAAACATTTAGGGTATGTCAAGTAATAAAATTACAAAAAAAGAAAAACTTATAAACTGGACATACAATATATATGTGAATATACACAGTAAATTCTTGCCAGGTGCGGATAAGCTCAAGCTCAGTAAAGAATAAAAGAAACGGCTAATGTTTCCGTTAGTTAGAGGAGAGAAACGGAAAAACCAACTGACAGTTGGGTATGGTGTGGAACATACCAATGGGTAGGTGCTGCAAAGTACCAAATGTTAAAACATGTATAAACTGAATTTTATTTTACACGAACTGTTGAAAACACTGAATACATATTAAAATAAATATTTAAAGAAAGTAATAGCAATCAGAAAATAAGGCAACTAATAGATTCTTTCTACACATTGCGAATAATATCGGATGTAATTAATCCAACTTCCCGTCGAATTCTCCTTCGTTCAGCTATGGTGTTAGGTCTATTTAGGTAAACTTTACTTTTTAATTAATTGTTGGTAACCACGGCCAACTTAGTCTCGGTTGGTTTTTGTCGTTTTTCTCAGTCTCTAATGCAACATTTTTTTGTGACTACCGAATAGCGAATTGAACCCTCTACCAAACAGAAGAAATGTTACCATTGAAAACAAAATTTCCATGTTATAAAATATCTATATATACTAAAAAGCATCCAAAGGGTGCGCATACGTATGAAATAGTAAAACTTTGCTTTTCCCGGCCAGTCAGGATATTGTTTTTCTTTCGGATCGAGAGTATTTTTGGAAAATACATGGGAATATTTAAACGTCGATGGACCCTCCGGAAGAATTTGTGCTTATTAATCGCGCTGCGAGTGGCCGGTGGTCTCTCATTGGCTTGGCGTCAGATCGTTCCGTCTTCGAGAAACGTCAAACAAATTCCGTTCGCGGACGTTAATATTTTGGAGTGATATTTCGCGGTATTTTCAACCGTAAATAGGTAGGGGGGATCGCAAAACGTGCAGGAGATGCTTAGGCGTCGATACGCACTATTCCGAAAGATCTAAAGCAAAGTTTACTACTAAAGTATGTCCACTGTATAAAATTACTTTACGTGTTCGAGCAATTTCACGGAGTCTTCGATTTTATGACTTTTATCCCTATTTACGACCTCACTGTATATATGGTCAATGAAAGGCTGCACAAATAATAACTATAAATTAATGCTAATTTTAACACAATCCAGCAGTTCATCTTAAATTGTCTTTAATGTGTTACATCAATTAATTCTCTAAAAATTTCGGGATCGTTTAAACACTCAGATTCGTCATGTCAGCGAAGCGCCAGCTCAAATTCTCCACAAAATTTTATACAATCAATAATTTTTGGCCAAATATAATTTCAGTTTTCTCTACGTGTTCATTATGTATCTGAATTGATTGTCTATAAGTGATATCAACCTGAGTGGCAATGTTCACTCCACCATTATTCGTCAGATGAAAAACGTTCATATGGATTTTATTTTCATGGTGTCCCTTATACTCTTGTAAATGTACCAAATTTGTTATGCCCTAGGAGCTACTTTTTGTTTTTGATTTGCTACTACTTTTGTAAAAACTTAGTCACTAGATAAGTCTTTTATATGAACAAAAATGGTTACGTACCTTGAGCTGAAGGCAGCACTATTTTTTCCTGAGTATCTGCATTTTTCAAGTTGTCAGTTTTGAAACCTTCAAGTTCGCTTTTTAGGTCACCAGCAACTCTTGGCAAATCTTTGAGAGCTGGAGCTGGACAGGCCATCTATAAACGAATAATCAAATAAGAACATATGTATTAACTTAAGGACATAATATTGTATACCATATAGCCGAAACTGCGAAGGAAATAGAATATGAAGGCCGTTCTATTTTGAAGAGATTCGTACTCTCTTAATCCTTAATATATAATTTTAGGCAGATATAAGTTAAAAGTTTATCAGACACGTCTATTTAAAGGCATTGGATAATTTATCACACCTTATGTACACATGAATAAAATTTATGTATCATTTACGCTTGAACTACGAGATTCTTTGTTCACCGATTTTATCAATAAACAGATACCTATACAGCATTTATAAGCGTTCAGCTTTTTATGTAAGTTTGTTGTGATATCATCATATTATCGCAAATAGCACGTACACATATAGGTGATGACAGAATTGCCCATTGATTTCAAAGAAATCAAAACTGCTCCAAGAAAATATAAATTCATAATGAAATATCTCTTTGGTTTTTTATAATAAATATTAACACCGGATATGCTGGTTAACCAAAAACCTAAATAGTTTGTATACACACATACGTGTTCTAATCCTTTGTTTTACTATTTTTTTGCATTATTATAAAGCGTCGTTAAGTTAGTGTTATTTTTATAGTTACAGGCACTAAATTCTATTGCTCAATAAAAACAAACTGAAATGAAAATTAACATTCAGTTCACGAAAACTCATTAAACGGACGCTTGACATAATGAAGTGCTACTTATTACCTTACAAAACAGAACAAAATACATTGCTATGTTATGCTGTACACTAGTCAAAGAGGGGAGAGTATTATTTCCTCTTTAAGTAATTTGATATTACGCTAGGATGTTGGTGAATGACGGAAAGCAATCGATATAGCGCCATGGAAGACTCCACCCAAACCAATAACTCTTTGTTGCAGACGACACTATCGATCGAAAACGGGAAGGTCAGTAACAAAGGGCAATTTAATTCCCACAAGAATTGGCAAAACGTATTAATGTAGCATGGAAAACGAAAACCTAATTTACTTGAACATAATAATAAAACAGGCAGAGGAGATATATTTTGCAATTTTCATATTAAATTTTATTTATGAATGCCGAATTACTATTGCAACTGTATGAAAATGTGACACTTAAAATCCCCACGATATTAGGTTATTTAAAACTGTGTATCAACCTACTTATCTACCTACAAACTTAATCTACCCACGAAGTAAATAGTATTAGCAGAGCAAGGTTAATCTATGCATTAGAGGAAGAGTAATCATTAATGGTTGTTTGTCATACAATATTGTATTATGATTCTGTGTTCTCAAAACTATTATATATAATGTAGAAAATGTAGCCTTTCTCGGGCAGTGACATAATCCATCTTCACTCTGATATCGCGTATGCAGTAAAATGAATATTTTCAAGAGAAAAGAAAAACTGATTAATTCGGTCCATCTGCATATTCTATGTATGTAATTATACTGTATGTCTTCATAGAAAAAATTAACAGCTTCAGAAACACTCCTTTCCTAATTGTCCGTTAGAATCTGGTGCAATTAAAAATTAATTAATCATTTTCTAAAAATCAGGATAGTAAAACAATATGTAACTGTAAATATATACGATTATTTATTCATAAGTAAAAACTAACGAATGATATATGTACCTACAATAAGAAAACCACAGTTCTAAAATAAACTAGCACCAAAATAGAAATTCCTCTAATTAAAATGTTCTTATTTCAGTGAGAGGAAAATGTTCTTTATCCCGAAAGCAATTTATAGTATTAATTTAGAACGCTCGCGCCCGTGGACATTAGTTACAAGGTGACTGGAAGAAATATTTAAATTTATCTTGCACATGTTGGAATCGTCTCTGAAACATCGAGTACAATGAACTTTTTATCTTTCAGTGTCAGTTCCTCCGGTGCGGATCGGCAATAATACAAATGGGTCTCGACGATTTAACCGTAACTTTCTCTAATTGTAGAAGATTACACAATGCAAATCACATATTTGTATACTTACTACATGTCCTTGATCTTAAAAAAAGTAACTTCCACAAAATTAGTGAAAGTTTTAAGATAATATCGGTAATACTTAACGTAAGAAAGCCAACAGTGCAATTTAAAATATAAGCGAATCTGGCCAGAGTATTTATAAATGATTTCATAAATCCCAGTTTGGTTGTAATTTTACCCATACAAGGATAACGTGTTTGATTTTCTAAGCGCCGGCAAACAATCCTGGGGCTCTCTGATGAATGACCATATGTCTTCTGACCTCTATTTTCGAAACTAACAGCTGCATACTACAGCATACGCACTTACAATTCGTTTATTTTAAAGATCTTCTCCGGAAATTTTATAGAAATGTGCATAAAATTAATGCACGTGCTTCTAATTTAGGCGGCGGGAATTTCTGGCAATCAAGTTTTGTATGGAAGTTAGGTTAATTTCCATTTTCTACGTCTTAAAACATTTGTGGTTAAGATGGTCTTCAATTGTAAACGTAATTGTTATTGAATCGATATTGCATTGCTAATCTTTTCTACACATCATTTTTTTGAGTATGGTAATATTGAGCAATATTACGTGAGTTTAATAATACTACTTGTTTCATACCTTTTTTCTGCTTTTATTGTAGACATAAGATTAACCTTGAACTCGACAGTAAACGTATAAGAATGTAGGGATATCAAAACAAACAAGAATGTCATACTTTGCTTGTCAATAGAGGCTTATACAATCTACAAATTCGTGTAAAATAATGTACGTGAAAATTTGTAAATAAAATAATTATTCTCTGCCTGTTACTACGGTTAAAAATATACTTAGTAGATAGATAACAAATATCGGTATACATATCAATGACTCATACCAAACATAAAGCTTACACAACCGTACTGCACTAAAATATTTGATAATGCAAAAAAATGTGAACACGTAGTATTAAATTTAAACAAAATAATTTACTTCCCAAAGAAAAATGACATTACAAAATTATTGGTTGTATATTTAAATACATATATGTTATGATTTGGGCAGACGAATATTTCTGGTAATTTCCCAATAATATACCAAATTTAAAACACCCTAATAGATATATATGTACATACATTCACGACAAACTATTTGCCATAAAATGTAAATAGAACACATTTGGGGTGATATACCCCTACGCAGACGCCCTAAAATTGAATAATGGGTTCCTTGTCACCACTAGGGCAGACGTACAAAAACGCCCATTTTGTATTCTCAAATCGTTAACTTTTAATGGCACAAACAGTTATGTTAGCCGTTAGAAATGTTATATTATGAAAGAAAAAAACATAAAAATGCAACAATTTTATTACCAAGACAACCGTGGATAACTGGGTAGTCTGCATTTGCAAAAAATCTTTATCACAGTCTAGTGAATACAAAAAGCATTCACTGTAATTAGAGTATTATCACATTGTTAATTACAATTTTAATAATTTTATATTAAAAATGTATAAAAGCCTAATTCCAGATCTGTATTTCGGTATAAACTACCGATTTTTAATGCTTAATATTTTGAAATCTGTTCAAGTAATTCTTATGGGAATCATATGTTTCCTTTCTGATCATATCCGGTCTTCTTGTTTCCGGTTTGTAGTCTGATATGAATAAGTAATTGACAATTGTTTTTTACATTCATAAAATAGCCAATTAGCATTGCTTAATAGAAGTTTTACTAATATTAGCAGAAAGGATAGAATCTGTTCGACCAAGATGTACATATGTATGTATATTAAACTTCCAAAAAGGTTTTTGTCTGATGATTAAATTTTTATGATATAGTCTATAATAACCTTTTTGTTACATGTAAAATCAATAATTTTTCATGAATTCTCAAGATTTCTTACCGGTAAGAAACACCAGTTTCTTACCGGTAAACCGAGTGGATACGAATCTCCTATAATTGAAGGCAGTCTTATTCCGTTATTAAAAAAAATGAAATAAAAAAAGCTTTTGTATTTACACTATTTTCAATTATACATTCAACTTTGTTAAACAAATTACGAATAAGAAAATGAAGCGATGTACGAATGAAAACCGCACCCTAAACTTTATAAGCGACCTCTTCATAAAAAAAAAAAACGTTACTTCCTTAAAATACTTGTGAGAAAAATAAATACCATGTAAATTATCTTACCTTAATCTGTAGTGGTATGTTTAAGAAGGCAAGGATTAACAAAATATATTTTATAAAAAATTATTGGCTGGAATATTCGTAACGCTCACTACCGTAGCTGGACGTATAATGGAACAGAGTGAACAGTTTTTAGCCGTGTCGGTTTAGTGAAACGATGTTGGGCATCGTGGCTGTGTAGGGGGAACGTAAATGTATTCGTGTTTATGTGAATGTGTGCGTACATATTTATCTGCAGTAGGGAAGGACGGGAAGGTGCATGACTCACACTCATCAGTTGGATTACTTTGAATTATACCTAATTAAACGATTTTAGTTGAAAACAGTTAAAATTTACCTTAACGGTATTCAAAAAAGATTTTTCCCTGCATTTTCTATTAACTGCACGCACTTTTTTAAAAGCAAGTGCTAGATATTTTTACGATAGCACCTGTTTACAGATCATTTTATTTAAATGTCACATCTGCAACATGGTCGATTACGTATGTACCGGGCGATCAATCGAATTCATAATTAGGGTAAGCCATAACTATTAACACATGTTTTTATAACTGTCAATGAAATGTCACATCAAACTGTCACAATTGTAAGAGTCTAAAATGTTCAATTTGGAACATAAAACTTTCCTTACTGAAAGTTATTTTAAAAATTATTATCATCAAAATCAAATACTTTTAACAAAGTATGTTAAAGCCACATAACCTAAAATTATTATTTGCCAAGTTGTGATAGAGTGACATTACTAATTAAGCAGTATGATAAACTTCGTAGCAAAAAAAGAACTCTACTCTAATTACGAATGCAATTGATCCCATGGTACTTTGAAACCTGTGGTAGGCTTAAGAATAAACCAAATCAATCCTTTACCTGGAAACCCTGTTAGATACCTGTTACTGGAAAATAATCAAGAGTTAACCAGTCAAATTTGATCCTTATCCAAATCCGTCAAAAAATAAATATGTTAAAAAAATTTGCGTTCGTAGGCATCTTCTTACACATGGGAGATTTTTGAAAAAGAATATTTATTTTAGATTTTAGAAAAATAATATAGCAGGATGTGTACCAGTATGAGCTCTATATTCATATTTTGTTGAAATTCAATGTTGATCCGATGATTATTTCTTACAGGGAGCACAGTTTTAATAATTGAGAGATATTACAAAAAAATTGTATTCTAAGAAAATGGAATAAAACAGCAGATATAAATATGGAGTAAAGACTGTAAATACTGTGGGGCGGTATTTGTAGCTTTCGTTTTACACCCGCTTCAGATATTCACTTCAGTTACTAACCTCCTTCTTTTTAAAAATTAAGTGATATGGAAATGCAGTTTTATGATGCACTTTACTGAAGCGCTTCAAATAAAGTGAAGTAGAATAGCATCTCAGTTGTACTAAAATCCTCCACATAACCTATAAACTACAAGTACGGAGAGAGCAAAAATGATTGTCATGTCATGTTTGCAGCAACATTGTCTTAGCTGTTTTATATATATATTTGTCTTTTTCTTATTCATTTACTGCAACTTCAGACACGACAATCATTTTTGCTCTCTCGGTACAATACGGTAAAATAACATGAAATCGGTCAATGCGCTTAGAATGCAATTTCCCAATATATGTACCTAATTTTCTAATGTACATATGTTAGGAATGGTTAATTCATGGTTAATATCAGTTTCAAGTATTACAAAAATTTGTTCCAGTGATAGTCATTGATGTTTTAGTCAAATATAGAATACAATTATTATATATATTACTTGAGCATCTAGTATCTATAGTCCATTCATTTTAAGAATACAGCGTTAGAAAAGGCAAGGGAAAATATTTCGGCTTGTGATTGGCTGAGATTTACGACAGATTTGCCCAGGCAAAAAGTTTTTAAGTGCCTACATACAAAAATAATCTAGTAGACTTATTATAGTTTAGCATTTTTCCATAAATGACAATTATATAGTTGTCATCATGTTGACATTTTATATTTCAAATAACGGGCCGTATTGCCATTCAATTAAATCTACAGTAGTCTTCAAATGAACCGAGTATATGTTAAAAATGCGATTTACGCTAACACATGTTCGGTAAAGAATATCACTCGCCTGCTTCAAAATTTTGAATATTCCAACGATATTTTAAAAATGTCAATTTTTACTTGTTATTTATAAATATTGTATTTTATGTCCGGTTATTTTAAAAAATATATAAATTTCAATATTCCTAAAATAAAATAATTATTCCATTTCAATAAAAATGTGTCTCCCTTTGTTCAACAACTTTGCCTGCTCCGAATTTTACATATTTGCTTTATGATATTTGTGATTAAGTGGTCCGGCCTGTATATAAATGTATCTGTTGTGGTAAAATAGTTTCTATTTGAGCTTTAGTAACATTTACCGAAAATTCTTTACACATCTTCATTAGTCACAGCCTGAGTTAAAAGTTATTCTCCTATTTTCCGGTACAATACTACCGTAGATATCAACAAAGATCCTCATCACTTATTACAGAAAAAAGGCCCCTACAGGTAGAATATTAGAATATAATTTTTTTGATTGAAAACTACCAAGCAAACTGATCACCATACAATAGTCAAATTACAATAGATATATTTTACCAACTTTTATTGGTAGGTTGGCCTTTGAAAATAATAGTATCAACGTTTTTCGGTTAATTCAAAAAAATTAAAAAAGAAAGATTGTATAAGCTTACCTGTTTTTGGTTTCATTACCTGCGGTTGTGTTCGAATTAATTTAGGATTATTAGCCGAACCTGTAAATTAAAAATAAATATTAGGGGATATTTTTACGCTCCCTGTGACAATTTTTTTAATTAGATGGTTAATTTGGAATTTAGTTTGTTCTCCAGTCTGGACAAAAGCACCATATTCTTACTGGTGGTTAAGATACTCCTAAAGAAAAAACATTCGTAAATACATTCGCACATTATAAAAGTAAATGCTATTTTTATAAATTACTTACTTTGTACGAATAGCCATCACCCAATAATCAGCTGCCAATGACTACAACAGATCATTACTTTTATGCAAATATTAGAAATATTATCTGTCGATACTCCTCGATGCAGCTCAGATTTTTTGTTATTTAAAAATTACACTCTATTAAAGTTAATATTATTAATTGAAAAAAGATTCTAGCAACTTGACTTACCTACGTTGAAAATTAACAATTGCTATTGTATACATGTACATATACCATAATATAAAAAAGGTACTTGAACTTTTGTAGAAACAGAAGGCCACATATGTTGTGCTGACTAAAGCATAACTGTAAACGTATAATATGCTTATGTGAATACTCAATAAAATTAGTAATAATTTGTTTCCACTGTAAAAATTATTTATATTCACTCGAATAAGTACAGTAGGCCTCCGTATCCAGGAGGGGAAGGAGGGAGGGGAGGGGAGGGGTTTTACTTCCGACGTCATCCGCGGATAGTAAGGAACGGGTATGTATATGAAATGTAAAGCAAATAACGTGCTTTATATTTATTTAAAATTTAACTGAAATAATAATTATACAATAGTGCATACACAACAAGAAAATGTACTATAAATGAAAATATCTTAATACTTATTCGGCCGGATCAACAAAACATTTGGTCATCTGGAGCTACATATTTAATTATCTTATGGGTCCTTGACGGTCTTTTTGCTTGGCTGCGAAGAAAACGATGTGGACGGCTGATCACTATCGATACATTTGCCAACGTTTTGAAAGAACATTGTTATTGGAAGTTGTCGTTTTTGTCTTTTCATTTCAGTAAACAGATCTTGCAACGGTTCAAGGCTTCTGTTATTGTACCAGTAATTTTTATGTCGAGTTCCATTATTGGGTCATAATATGTTATCTGTTCTTTTAATGTCTGGGCCGTTCGAAATATTGCAGAAAATTTTTCAGGCGTTCATGATGCCGGTTCTTATTGACTTTCATCCTAATCATTACTCTCTTGTGAGGAAGATTTGACAAGATCTTTCAATTTCTTGTTGGTGAACACCCGATACTGTTCGTCTATATAATCATTCAGTTCTTCTGCACCTATTTACTGCGCTATATTAATTATTGTTGTGACCTCTGGATCAATATTTGAGGCGTCTTCAGAATTACGAACGTTATCAACCATCGTTTCTGGTTTCAATTCAGCCATTGCTCCCTTGAGAAGTACAATTGCATCAGCAATAGTGAACGACTACTAACATAGCATGAGCCCAACATCCGAGCATTTTAAACTATCGTGTAAAGCATTACGGAAATCTGTCGAGTATATGACTTTAAAGCATTTAATGATACCTTGAGCAAGACGTTGAAGTAATAAGGTGCTTATTAGATGGTAACAAAACCATTTAAACATTTTCATCTACTGTGACTAGCACAGAAAGGTTATCTATTATCAACAGATGAGATCATTCCGTAAATCAAACAGCCACGACCCGCGCCATGCGATTTGATTTCCAAAAATAGGTAAATTTATATCTATGTTCCATGGAATTCTATGCTCGGCAAACAAGTCCAGGTTTAATCATCTGATCAACTGCTGTCCTGAATTGTTTTAAAGCCTAGTGTTTTCTTTTCCGTATTATGAATGTAACTTCACTGGGACATTCTTTTCCACATAACGCCGGTCTCATCACAATTAAAAACTTGTTTAGGAACATAATTTTTTTAACAATTTCTTTGAATTTTCCTGGAAACGAGACAATAGCTATCTGATCAGGCGAGGCAGATTCTTCCGTAATTTTTATGTTTTTTTGATTAAACCTAGTTTTAAATATATGCACTTGCTGTGAATGACTTTCTTTCCTCTTCTATTTCATCTTGTGGCTGCATGTCTTCATATAGAATCAAAGCTTTTTGTTGTAACATCTTCCATCAATGTGAATATTTTTCTTATGCCTTCTATCCACAAATTCTATGGTATTTTGTACTTTAACTAATGTTGTCGCTGTAACTTTTGCAGTTTGAGGCACAATGGAGGAATTGGCTGGAATATTTTTCTTTTTTTAACACTTCACAGATCTTAGATAGACTTCACAGATAGACTTCTCTTCTATATCAATCAAATCAATAATTTTCGATTTTTCACTAATACTGATCACATTTTCTATTCGGTTTAGAAGCAATTTTAAAATATTTTACAATTTACTTGCTTGTCTTTAAACATATCTATAATCTATTAAGTATGATAACAGACAGGCACTATTTTCTCCGGTAATTTCAAAAGAACTAACAAAATTAACACTATTCAAGTACATAAACACGCATGACAGCTTAAGCACGTTTCAACATCCGCGAATATACTGATCCGCGGATACGGGGTACTACTGTAAGATTAATAGTATAGATGACAAATTTTATTTAAAAAAAACCTATATGTTTGAAAATATTTTGCGAATTATAGAATTAATAATTTCCAGTCCAACACACTAATAACGGTATATGTACATAAAAAAATAGATTCAGTGACCGCGTAAAGTATGAATACCATTTTGAAATTCTAATATGAATCATATTTAAGGCTACGCGTTTTAATAATACAGCAAATGATGTTTCATTATATTTCATAAAAGTTCGTATTTCAAACGAATTTATTAAAAAAGTACTTAAAATGAATATTTGAAAAAATCTTTCCAGTTAATGATTAAATTTAAATTATATGACCGCCACTGCGTATTGATAAATTTATTCAAAAAGTTCGTATCTTGTTTAATTTTTTTTAAATCAATGTTACTTGTAATAATAAAACACTTGCTACGAGGGATGTCCGGTTACTAAGGTACGTCGCTCCGATCAGCTTGAAACCTGCACGGATTTTAGATGTACTGCACAAATGTGCGGAAAAAAAAAACAACCATCAACAACGAAAACGGATGAGAATCAATTACAGATCGATACGCTGATTCGAGAAGATCGTCGGTTGAAAATACCTGAAATACTACTGACCGGCATTCCTAAAAGCTCTGTTAGTGAAATCGTATCTGAACTAGGCTAACGAAAAGTGTCCGCGAAATGGGTACCGAAGCAGATCGGCTAAAACAAAATGCTACGAATGCTGGCGGCAATGAAGCTTTTAACGCACTATCGTCAACAAAACGGATTTCTAGAGTCTATAGTTACACGAGACGAAACGTGGGTACACCACCATACCCCCGAATCAAAAAGACTCATCGTAGTTCACCAACACCGAAACAATTCAAAGTACAATAGTCTGCAAAAAAGACAATGGCAACTGTGTTCTGAGATAATCAAGGCGTTTTGACTTTTTACCACCGAAAGCGACAATCAACAGCGATATTTATTCTCAAATTCTCGAAAAACTACACAAAGCCATGTGGCAGAAAAAAAGGGGAAGGTTGACGAAAGGAATCAGGTTGTTGCATGACAATACAAGACCGCATACCTCAAATCAGACGAAGGCCTGGCTTCAAAAATATAATTGGGAAGTTATTGTCCATCCGCCCCATAGGTCAGATCTGGCCCGTTCTGATTTACATTTGGGCGGTTGAAAGCCTATTTGTGGGGTAAAAGGTTTGAAGAGGACGTCGAAGTGCAAAAGGAAGTACGGCAGTATTTTACAAATTTGGATCGCACCTTTTACGAAGAGGGATTACAGAAGCATGTGCCTCGCTGGGATAAGTGCCTTAACACTGGCGGCGATTATGTTGAAAAGTAGCTAACAGCTCATGCTTTTACTTAATGTATGTTTGATTTCTATAAATAAAGTAGTCTGTCTGTAATTCAAAAATATATCTTAGTAACCGGACATCCCTCGTATGTTTTATTCATAATTAGTAGTAGCGGTTAGCACCACCGAATATTTGAAATTTAATTTATTTAAAAAACGAACATACCGCCAAAATTAGGATTACTACCTTATGGTATTGTTCTGAAAAAGTTTTTGTGCAATTTCATTCTTAATACCTCGATTAACGTTTTCGATTCATATTTGATAATACTCCAGAAAGTATGTTTAGTCGCCTAATTATTGACAGCTTAATATCATCATAGTTTTATTTTATCCAAAAGAAACAAAATACAATTTAAACAGAACCAATCTTTATTATTAATTGCACAAGAATTTATTTTTACTACCTTTATAGTACACAAAGAAAAATAGAAATTCTATAAATTTATTCAATCTAACAATTTAATTTAGATGAAAAATTTTATGTTCTATGTTTAACCCAATTACCCCCAAAAAAACCCTCTCCACTATCAATTTCGCCAACGTCTACAAACAAATTCTGCAGGAATGTATTCCATTATTTTAGGCGTATTATTTGATTAGATAGTTACATACATTTCGGGCAAGTTGTGGCTGATATGCAAGCTATATGGAGAAGTTATAATATAGAGCAACTGCAGTAGTCGCCTATCATTGTAATGATTTTTTCCAATGCATATATTGAAATTTCTTTAGAATTTGATTGATATAATTAAAATCTAGAAATGTATTTATTTCTATTGTATACATCACCGCAATCACAATAACCGACGACCACTGTAATTTTCGAAAATTAACACATATGATTATGTAATATAAATAATAAACTCTTTGGTTAAGTAAATATTTAACAATGACATCTATAATTTGTAATTTTCATAAGCTTTTTTTTTATAATCTTTCATAACTAAACATTCATTAAATTTAAATATTAATAAAGAATTTGTTATGCTGTACAGATAATAACATAAAATGCTATTCTTATAAGTTACATAAACAATTTAACTACGTTGGTGATTCTCCGCTTACATATTGGACACCTGTTTGTAGTCTTCCAAGTTTTTATCGCACACTTATAACAGCAACAAGAATGCGCACTACTTCCATGTAAAAATATACCGTCTTTCTTGTTTGAGGCGCATGTAATACACTGTTCTTCTTCTAAATTCGTTTTATCATCTAAACTCGTTGCAATTTTATTCTCAGAATTTAACGGTCCTTCAATTATGATTTTTTTTGGTGGTAGGTCATTATCTGAGGAATTATCACTAGATTTCCGTTTTCGGTTAGTAACACACCCTGAATCGCTAGTTCTTTCGGCACTTGTGGAACCACCGCTGCTAGTATTACCGGTGTCCGTGGCAATTCCGCTAGAGGAACTACTACTACTGCATTTGCTCAAATGCTGTTCCGGAACTTTAATTCCTTTGAAATCCAAAGACGGAAATTCTTGACTGGACCCAAGACCAGAATCCTGAGATGACAGTCCATTTAGACAAGTTCGCAAATTATCCACGTTAACACGTTCCTTATTCGATTGGGTTTTGCGCTTCTTGCAACGTTTGGGCCGCGGAGGATTGAAATTTTTCCGAACCTGAATTAGTCAAACAGAACAAGTTGTATAACATATTCAATTAGAGGGACGAAACGCCCAGAGTATAGTGCACGAATTTCTGTTTCTCATCGTCGACGTAAAATAGTGAAGTTAATACACAGAGTTCGATAAATTCTAAAGATATAAAACTACATCGTCAGTCCGAAACTTTAGTTGCCACGGTGACTATTCGATCCCCACTACTTAAATTATTTAAGAAATTACAAATAAAATTTATTAAATACGAGGGCCTATTGATGTCTAGTTGGCCTGAAGTAGCGAGCCTCTAGTACAAACGAATGAGTATGGATACCAACCATATTAATTTTTTTTACAATTATATTTTATAAATTTATAAAAAGTTGTTAAAGTTTGACATTCAAGTATGATTTGAACGGTGATAAATTGGGAATATTTGAATACTGAGAGCCTGAGAAACAGCTAGATTTAGAAAAAAAATCCTAGTTTCGGTCAGTTATTAGTATTTATTTTGATAGGATTACCAGGTAGAGAAATATTTGCTGATGAAACCTAAGGTGAGCAGTGTCCTTTATGTCAGTATTAAATACTGGGTTTAGAGAGGAAGATAGGATGTCCAAGCTAAACAACGCCCTGAAAACAATGATATATGATCCATACGCTTTTAGAAAATGGACGAATTGGCCGCAAACGTAGAGCAGAGGCATTGCACATTTCCTATGAACGTGTTTCACATCGTTCACCATTACTGGGGTATGTGAAAGTTTTTAACAAAACGGATTCCGAAATGTTTGAACACTGAACAGAAGCCTGTTCGACATAGGACGTCGGAGAAAATATGCTGATGCTTTGAAGATTCCCCCACATTTTTTGGATCAACTTGTTACTATGGGTCCATCACTATGACCCAGAGACTAAGGAGCAATCCAAAGAGTGGAATCATTCTGGTTCTCCATGGTCCAAAAAAATCCGTGTTCAAAACTCGTCTGGCAAAATCCTTGCTTTAGTTATTTTGAGACAAAGATGTGATTATTCTGATACCGCTTGAGTAAAACTCAAAAGATAAAGGTAAAAGATTTTTGACAAACGATGAAGCCATATATGACATTGAGGAGAGGCTTAAAGACCTAGATAATTTTTTTTTGTAAGGGTTTACAATTACTTTATGAACGCCCTGTTGATGTGTAAAGTCTTAAAGAAAATTATATTGAATAAATAAAAGTTTGCATTTAAATATTGTAACAGTTTACAAGGTGAATCACTTTAAGTCTTATACGAAAGTATCACAACCAAATATTTAAAATTCGGAGCAGCCAAAGTTGTTATAGGTAGAAACACACACATTATTGTTATATCAAGAAATCTGTGTTATTTATTATTACATCACATGGAAGCCAAATTGCATTTTTAACAGGAATCTATATTTTACTTTGAGATTATTAAAATGCACGTATTTTTTAAATATCATGTCATAAAACACAATATTTATTAATAACAAATAATTATTATTTACCGAAATAACATGCCCAAATCGCAATTTGAAACATGGATACGGCGCACAGTGATCCAGAATAGCATGTTTGCGATCAAAAACTGTAACTTCTTGTACAATAGGAATTTTTAAATGATTTTTTCAGGAAAATGTAAACTATAAAGGATTTCATCCATATAAAAGAAAAAAGCATTGAGCCGAAAATGAGGCGGTAATCATGAGCGAAAATAT
>JARFOC010000048.1:108841-121675 GCA_031763485.1 Osmoderma eremita
AAATAGTTACGAAACATCATACAATAATATTTTAGAGAAAGAGAATTGTTTTTCGGTTACACGGTGAGTGTAACAATTATTTTCCGTTAACGGGGCCTTATTTGTCACAGGTATGCACCTTATACATATTATAATACGAGTGATTTATTTCAAGTGAAGTGTGGTGGTATCACAAAATTTCCAAGTTCAGAGTTTATGTTGAACAGATAACAACAGGGAGAAATAGTAGTTATCATTTGATTGTTTTGCTCTGTTGTTATTTTCTTGTTATTTTTCCTTTCGTTATATTGCAGTGCCTTTCAATATCTGTCTTTATAAAGACATAAGTGACAACTATACAATTTTTTGGTGAGAATCGCGTGATTTTTAAGACATATACGTTAATATTACTATAACCAAATATTATGTATTTCCAAATGTTACCAAATGGTAATTTCTAAATGAATTTGTAGAACGTAATTCTAAGTTCTAAGTTATGTCAAGTTGACACACGCCGGGCAAATCCTGAATGACCATTATTATTTGGCAATTGATAAATTAATTAATTTTACTTACGAGATCTGTAAATTAAGTAATGAGACTGACAACGTAGCGTTTTATACGGCAACATGGGAAGCACGTGACATGGAGGAGCGACAAGTGGATATTGTAATATGCGTTCAATGCAAGTTTGAACTCAATCAAGTCATTTGGTTGTTCGTTGTCGTTTTTTTCCGTCAACCCGGTTTTCTTAGTGCGTTCTACAAATGAAAGACATTAATTTCGACCAACGGTGTGCTATCAGGTTTTGCTTTAGACTTGGGCAAAGTGCAACAGAAACTTTTGCAAAACGTCCTACGGGGACAGAGTTTTGTCAAAAGCCCAGGTTTTTCGGCTGTTTAAGGCATTTTCAGAAGGAAGAGAGTTCAGATGGGAGATGAGCCACGCAGCGGAAGGTCTGGAAGCCAGGGAATCGTTCACAAAGTGTTCGTGCCTCAAGGTCAGACAGTTAATCAACATTTTTACCGAGAGGTTCTCGAAAGACTCCGAAAAAGGGCCATGCGTGTGAGACCAAACATCAAGAACGATTGGATCCTGCATCATGATAATGCGCCTTGTCACACAGTAATTTCCATAAACGGTTTTTTGGCCAGTAAAAATATTTCTGTGGCTCCTCAGCCTCCTTATTCACCTGACTTGAGCCCTTGTGACTTTTTCCTCCCCCCAAGATTGTGAAATTCATCTCAAGGGACATCATTTTGGGACACTCGAAAATATTCAAACGGCTGTAACCGACCAGCGCAAAGGCGATTCCGATATACTACCCTTTGTGTGTGTGTGTGTGTGTGTTATGTTGTGTTCCACCCT
The DNA here is from genome assembly GCA_031763485.1 of Osmoderma eremita. Lineage (NCBI taxonomy): Eukaryota > Metazoa > Arthropoda > Insecta > Coleoptera > Scarabaeidae > Osmoderma > Osmoderma eremita. Next base: position 110,189 of record JARFOC010000048.1, read on the forward strand.
GTTCTCTCTCTTCTTCCTCCGCTTCTCACTCCACTACTCCAACTCTGTCTTTATTTCTCCTCCCATCACCCGTTTCTTTACTTATTTCACTATTTTCAGACGGCTCACAAACTTTTTTACTTTGATTTTCTTAAATTTGTTCAAGTTCTCTCATCTATTCATCATTCTAGCAACCACCTCATATTTTAGTCACAATCACAACGGCACGCTCTTCTTTCCTTCCAGTCCAGGTACTGCCCTGCGATGCAATGCTACGTCAATGGATTTCGTAGCATCAGCAAATGGTTCACCTGTTCGTTCTCTCAATTCTACCGTAGCAACTTGTACTCGGGTAACTGCACTCGTGTTTGATTGTTCGTCTGGTAATCCGTAATATAATGTATAAAATTCTTTCAAACACTTTGTTGTATGGTGCAGTGTGATAATGTTGGTAAATTACAATGTATAAAAAATAAAATATTCTTTGATTTAGTAACATTTTTTATACCCATCATCTGTCCCTGGCTGGACTTATATTACTGTTATCCTTACACAACAGAGTTCGCCTTTTTCGCATACAAACCTACGTTAACGAATTCTATGATGATCCAAAAGATGCTGCAAAAGATCATTGCCATGAACATTATTTAAATAACGATTGTTATTTGAATTATTATTGGAATTTTCCTTAATCTCCGGCAAAGCCGATAGGTTATTGATGTTCTAAAAATTACATTTTTGTTTGATTAAGGGACGGTTTTGCAATGACGGTATGAATACTGGAATAACTATTCTGTTTGAATAACTTATACCAACATAACAACTAACCCGACTTTATTCTACAAATACTGTTATACTCGGTTTATGCTGTGTTTGTAAATGGGACCTAAATTAATTAATTAATTTATCAATTGTCAAATAATTGTCATTCAGGAGTTTCCCGGCTTGTGTCAATTTGACATAACTTAGAATTCAAAAATATTTTACAATTTCATTTAGAAACCACCAATTGGTAACGTTACATATTTTTTGCGCCCAAGTGGGGCAACTTCTGAACATTTGAATTTAAATCGTTGACATTTCGTAATATAAATTAAAATATCAAATTACGTAGAGGTGAAAGAAGTAGCCAGGATGGCGGAGATTAAGGGAAATTCCAATAATAATTCGAATAACAATCGCATAGGGGGTAATCCTACCCTCATTCAATTTAACATGAAAGAGTCCATTGAAACCCGAGTGACATCTGGGCACGATTAATACTGGACACAAAATTATTAAATTTTAATTCAGTACTGCCAACATCAAAAGTTGTTATCAAATGAGCAGTATTTTGTAGCAGAATTAAAAATATTAATGTTAATACATTTAAAAAATGGAACATAGTATAAAGTATTTTAAGTAAAACATCACTTAATAATAAACCTGCTGTAAAACGATCGCGATTACAAAATCTAAGAATTTTTTATATTCGGAGCCTTTGTTTGTAATGTATGTAAGTAATAGGAATGTTACTTAGATAAATTCAAAGCTTGTAACGAGGTAATCAAACGTTCAAATTTAGAAAATAATCTAGTTAGATAAGATATTAAACTCAGATAATTTTATGACAGTGATGCAACGTCTTTTAACAAAGTTGTTGTAGTATAGTAATAGTAATTGATAGTAATCAAAATTTTTATCCAACTTTCATAAGCTCTACCTAAACCTTCGAGATGATTAGAATTCTGGACACACTCGTATTTGAACGTGATTGCAGTTATAATTTTGTGAAAGATGGCTAATTCGACTATTTTGTCCACTCGACAAATTTCTTTCACTAAATTCATTTGCCCATGAAAAGGGTCCGCTAAAATTGCGGACAGAATATTTAATTGAGTGCGTGACATTTTCATTCGTATTTATTTGTTCAAAATGATATTTCTCATATATATTTTTACAATCTCTAAAGAAGAGTACCGTTCATATAATAGGTTTTACTTTTTCCTTTACTCCATCATTCGGCAATTCTGTAGTATAAAAAAATAAAACTTTTCCCCTGTGTCTAAACGAAATATACTTCCGACGTCTTTGAAATTTGGTCAATTTTCTTTTCGTCAAGGAAATATCAACTAACAACATATTCGATTTGCCATCATATGCAGAGAAGCATCTTGTACATCAAAGGTTCAGGTCTCCCTCTATCTCTTATTACATTACTTTCGAGTCGCTGGTCGAATAACTTCGACAAAATACATAAATATGATATCGAACCAAAAGCCAATATGCTAGTTTATTAGGTTAGGAGTGTTTTACTGAAGGAAGTAAATTTTCGTTTTGTATTTTATACGCATCGTGAAAGATGTGCCATCCTATCAGTCAGCCATATTATTGTAAGTTTCAAATGTTTGTGTAGGTACGTATCAGTACAAAATATTAAATGCATGTCTATAATTACGTAAGCAATAATTTTGTTATTCCTGTACAATTCGTGAGCAAATGTGGTGCATTATACTCATTGTACGTGTTACTATGCTATTAGAGGGGAACACAGCCTTGGATGTGATTGGGTTTCCTAATCATATGGAAATTGGAAATCAAGCGCGTATCTAACTTGTATTTTATAGTTAATAAGATGTCGCCTAATCTTGTCGGAGTGACGCTATTGTTTCGAAACGCTAAAATAGATTACTAATTACAGTTCTGTATTTTCCCTAGTTTGGCGAAAATTAGTTTCCAAGTATTAGGAATATTTATTATTTAAATTGAATGCTGTGCGCATGTGAATCTTTGGGGATTATTTAGATTATCTATCAACATTTAATTACGTTTTGGGAGTAGTAGCCGTTGTAAGTGTAATATTTTTTGTTGGTACTAAGTAAGATCTTGGCGTGTTTATTATAGAGCTGTATATTCTTAGAGCGAGCCCTCTGAAAATGAGTAATCATTATGGTTTGCAATTTGAGACTGTACTTGTCAAGTTCGTATGTGGGGGGAGAGTGGGGTGAAGGGAATCATGTATTTCAACCCGAGGTTGACTGATAAACAATCCCACGCGAAGTTCTTGTGCGCCAACCTGCAAAGGTTCTTGGAGACCTCCGCCAACTGGCTGTTAGGGTGCGGGCGTCTGATATGGAAAAAGCAATGGATGTACGATCTCTCCAGATTGAGGACCAAACTGAGACAGTCTTTAAATAAGGCCAAAACAGCTAGATCTTGAGTCTTGAGTAGACTCTAAATATCAACTTAGACTGTTAAAACGAGAGGACCTTTACGTTGAACTTTCAGGAAACAGCAAAGGTACTTATAGCTACTAACTGTCGAAGCAGTGTGGTAGCCAACACACTAGCCTGGTAAGATTCACACGCCTCGCTTCCTCCAGAGGGTCTTACTGGGCGGTGGTGGAGAGGTTGGCTCAAGAAACTCGAACTATGTGGTAAATTAAACGTTTCCAAACATTCAAGTCGCTTGGGCTGGACGGGGTGTTCCCAGTCCTGCTGCAGTGGGATCTGGACGCCCTGCTAGACCCACTCTCTTCAGGGGTGCATCGCCTGGAGGTACGCACCTGAAGAATGGAGGTAGAAAAGGTAGCCTTCATGCCAAAGTCGCGACATATACACTATACTACGGCCAAAGCTTTCCGTCTCGTAAACCTAACCAGCTTTCCTTTAAAAACTCATTTTATCTAAACCAAGAAACATACATGCGGGTGATACACTGACTCTGCTCTCCACTCTGTGGTTCAACGGATTAAGAGATCATTGGTCAATGTCCACCTTGGATGTATTCTCAGATATGGAGGAAGCTTTCGATCTCTCAACACTAACAATAGCTCTCGCTCAGGATGGGGTTGAGTTGACCTTGGTGCTCTGACTGCATCTCATGCTGGCGCAAAGGGCAATAGAGGTTGGTGTGGAAGATACGAAGACTATAGGGCTTGTGGACCGAGGCTGCTCCTAAGGAAGCAGGTTGTCGCCACTTTTGTGGATCCAATGTGGTACATGATCTTGTCCATGGACTTAACATGTCCGGCTTCGACACAATTGCGTATACGGACCGTATTACCGTTCTTATATATGGTATGTTCAAGGGCGTGCTCTGTAATCTTATGCAGACTGATCTCAAATCAATTGAAAATTGGTGTAGAGAACCTGCCTTTTTTGAAACCAGATACAACGGAGACGGTACTTTTCAATAACAAAGAAAACACCCCCACCCACCAAATTTGCTTGGCTAAGGCCTAAATTTCCCAGAAGGAATCAAATATCTGGGAGTTGTTGCAGAAAACTGAACTAGCTGAACTGAAAAAGCATGTGCGGGCTTCTTGCGGTGTCGCCGTATCCCTGGGAGGACTTGCAGTCCTTCTCCCAGGTTCACCTAGTAGTCGTACACTGCCATTATTAGGCCCGCACTAACCTCCCCCAATGGCGGAAATGGAAGCGCTCTTATGGATGAAAAACAACAACTGTGATAGGAGCAGAAATCTTCTCTCTGGAACTAAAACTTGCTTTAAGCATTGGAGTGAAAGGACTTGCCTCGGTTTTCCAGCGGAGGCATAGGGAATCCTGCATGGGGCTAGGGAGATTCACGCAAGGGGCATTAGGGGCACAGCGATAGCCAAGGTGCCCTAAAGGCTCTTAATAACTACAGGATCGCTTCGAGCTTAGTGCTTCAATGCTACCTGGGAGGCGTTCGCTGTTCAGAATGTCGTATCACTTGTAGGGGCAAAGGAAATCGAAGGTAATGAGGCTGTCGGCGGGTTGGGATAGCTTTCTCCTTTTGTTAATGTAAACATTGCAACTTAGTCGTGCACCTTTTTTTTGCAAAAATATCCAACACCAATGTGGATACACCTGTAGAGGTGAAGGTAAGTAAACAAGAAACACCTGACAAAATAAAGCCTAACTTAAATGCTTATAAATACTTATTTTAGTTTCAGAAGTCGAAGCTGCAAGCCAATCTTTAAATTAAATCAGTAATTATTATATAAGGTAGCTACAGGTCAAAGGAAAGGTTTACCTGATAATTATAAAAAAAATATCTTAACGAATTAATGTGAAATAATATATTTGGTTCTTACAATTATCATCAGTATTATTTAGTCAAGTCATGTCTAGTTTCAGTGACCATTATCTGTTGGCCTATATTGTTGGCATGCATGTTGACGTTTGTTGTAGATTTCTGGTTTTTGCAGGATGCCACTATCTTGTTCTTTTTTTGGAACAAGGGTTTAACTTTACATCGCTCGAAAGGTATTTACTCCATAGTAATCAACAAACAATAACTACATTCGTAATTGTGGTGTTACCAAGTATCAAACCTAAATGTGTCATCATTTGCACGTTACCTATACTGCACTTGGGGAAATACTTTATACGCAGCGTGTGTAAGGGGACCGTATAACGTCTTAAAATCAATACGACGTTCCCAACAAAGTCAAACTAATGTTAAAACATATTTGCCATGAGATTAGGCCGTCATTTCTACGTCTCAATAACGATTCATATAACGTAAATGTAACGATTCACCTGACTAAAAAATGACGTGAATACAACGTGACCTTGTTGGTTGGGACGGAAATGTGTTATATTTATAAGCCAGTAGGGGAAAATCTGCTTTATTGTTATTCAAACTACATGCCATCTCTTAAATATCTAACCATTTACTATTACTGCAAGAGGATTATAATTTTCATGAAAATAAATGAGCTATTTCAATTTTCACTACGCTATTTTTTTAATAATTCAGATTTATGATGTAATTTCATAAATTTATAATCGCGCAGCCATTTACAAGTGTAATATGCTTGCAATTTCGTATGGCATATCGCATTATTCTCCCTTTCCCTCAGTTAACTGTTCTATATTAAACTGTTGAAAAATAAATCCGGAATCGCTGCTGTCAGAGGGTTCAACGGGTCATTCATCATTGTGTATTCTTTTGGCACATGTTGCTTGATTTATAGTGCTTCCATAGGGCGATATGTATACATATAATGACCGTTTGATATATTCATCTACTATCCTGTTTTATGTGCATCTTAGCAAAAACCATTTGTCAAAATTTTGCGTACGTACATTATCGTAAAAAAAAGGGTTCACAGTACCTCTTAGCTTATTTTAACATTCCAATGCAATGTTATATACAAGGAAAAACACTTTCCGCATATATTGTTTCTACTGTATTATATACTGTTTATACTCTATTATATATAGAGGAATGTTATGTAATTGAATTGGAGATCTTTTCGATTATTCTCTGTAAACGGACATAATATAGGAAGTAATTTTGCGCCTGTCTATCACTAGTGCCCCTGACAGACATGGAAACAATATCCGTCTAACTTAGATTAAATCGAATTTGGACATCAAAACCATTTGGTTTCTTATTATATAATAAGGTAATATACACAATCGTAAGGTCTATCTATTGTTGAAACGTTGAAAAGTAATTTCATTTCCACTGATTAATTACATTAAATAATTAGTGAATGTCTGAAAATTAAAATTGTTAAAACATTGCATTACTGCAAGCAGCACCTTTTGTAACATTTAAATTAGACGTTATAAATTCGTTAGATCGCCAACTAAATTTAACGGTTTCTGAACGTAAACGCGATATTCTGTACCTTCGGAAGATATTTCAAACACTAGACACGATTTTCAGCCGTAATGTTCACCTACAAGTTGCATCGAAGCGTCCTGGAGAAACGTCGCATTCTACTGCAATGCGCCAGTTCCATAAAATAGAATCGCCAATCGCTATTTTCACCGAATACTGTGTAAGTAACCTTTAGCTTTGGTATAATATTTAAACGAATACGAAACTAGTATGTGTATAATTAACTTCAGAAAAATAATTTTAGTTTATATATAATGCTTAGTTAAAGAAAAGATAATCGTCTGATATTTAAATTTTGAGGATCTTTCAAGCACGTGTTTTTGATTGTTTTTTTTAATCAAGCAGGCATTATAGTAATACATTTAGCACTTTCTCTTAGTTTTGGAAGCTTAGCATTTCTTAGTAGATAATAGTCTAGAGCTCTAGAGGATCAGTAGTTTCACTGCCGCTAGTTTCGCATAAAAATTAGGTTTCGTATAAACCGTCGCTGAGCTAAATGCGCACTAGTTATTTATTTATTTCTGCTTATGTGTTCATTTAATGTTTTCTAACCTGTAAGTTATCGTGGAGCATTATATTATCTTGCTATACTTTTAGGAATCATCATTTTACTGTGTTATATTTACTTCAGTGTGTGTATTGTTAGGGTCTTTCGCAGTACCTTTGTTTTCTTAATTCTTATTATATCGGTAATGTACGATTCTACATTATCGCCGTGGATGTAATTTAGAATGGTGATTTAGTTTTCAATTTAATGATTTTTACTAATAATATTTGGAAATTATTTGTAAAGCATTCAATTTTTTTTTTGAGTTGACAAAGGGTATTCATGTTTACTTGTAATAGGATTAAGCAAATAAGCTAAGTGAGAAGGCGTTGTAGCTTGTTCATATCTATTCATAAATTCCTGCTTTATGTTCCCTTCTGAACTTTCAAAAATTACGCCCAAATGTTTTCATTCTTCAACTGCGTGAGACAAACAGGCACTTTTCTGCTGAATTATGTCAAGTGTCACAGAGATTGTATCTATACTTTCGAAAAAGAAACTGTTTCCATCTTCTGTTGCCGAAACTACACAAATTACACTGGTCAACATGATTTTTGTCCCAAGCACAAAAATGCCTGATTCCGATATACTTTTGCATGCTGAAATCAATTATGGTTTCAGAATTTCTCCATCACCCTTAGTTCCAGGATACTCGCTTATCTACCTAAAATATGCATGCATAGATATGTAGTATAAGATAACATGTTTTGACGTTTTTTCAGTTGTCGGCTAGAACTCGGAACTGATCAAGCAGCATGCAATGGTTAATGTTTGAACATGTCTTGACGAGCTAAGATCTGCATTTCCCATTCCTAGATAGCATCTCTTGTTATTTCAGTTGTCGGCTAGAACTTGGTGAATGAAAATATACGCTGATGTTGTTAACGTTTTAGGTAGTGTTGCGTTCAAACTATTGTGGTGGAAATTGGAATCGAAAGTATAAGTGTAATAACTCCGATGCTTTTAGCCAAATAATTTACTATCCTCAATTAGACATTTAGTTGTGCGATTATCGGATACATACACATTTTGTGTTTTTTTTCTGTTTAATTCCTAGTTTTAAATAATTGAAAATGGCAACGAATAAAGCTTTAAGGTTGTTTACTCTATGAGTACAAACTTGGTATCACAACTGCAGTGGCGGCGCGAAAAATATGTACCGCATTCGGAGTTGATGTCGTAAGTGATCGAACAGCGCAGAAGTGGTTCAAAAAAATTTCTTCGGGAGATCCCAGTTTGACCGATGTATCTTTGGGGACCGAATATCATTAACAACGAGGATATTTAACAGGTTGTGAAGGAAATTTCCAGTACAACGTGCCTTGAGCTTGTAGAAAGGTTTAATGTGAGTGATAAAATCATTCGTTTGCACCTTCTTCAGGTATAAAAGAGGTGGAAGTTAAGCAAATGAGTCCCACACGAATTGCCAAATGATATCAAATTAAGGCGTCTTACCATTTGTTCGGAAAACATTTCACGTAACGATAACCAACCAATTCTTGATCGGTTGTCAACCTGCGACGAAAAGTTAATATTCTAAGCGTTTATATCATTGGTTATCGCTAACTGATTCAGTACCACACACTCGTAAAGCTTCCTTGCACCCATACAAGATTTTATTGTGTGTTTGGCGGACAATAAAAGGAATTGTCCATTATGAGTTTTTGAAAGGAGGCCAAACCATCACTTATATTGTGAACAGCTTCAGCCAATGCAAGGAGCACTCATCCAAAATCATTGATCAATCGAAAGAGAGTGGTATTTTTACAGGATAACGCCAAACTGCATACCGAAAGAGTGACCCGAGAAAAAAATTTCTGAATTTGGCTGTGAAACGTTACTACACCCTCCATATTATCACCTTTTTTGTCTCTTGACAACTGTATCAAGCATAGACAGCTCAAAACTCGAGATGATGTAATAAATGCAGTGCGTCAATTTTTTGATTCAAAATCCATACAGTTCTACAATACCAGCATATAAAAAATTCATGTCACGTTGGCAAAAGATCATTGAATGTTTTGATGTACTCGGTGTACTTCGATGAATAGTAGTGTATTATTGTTTCTTAATAAATATTTGGATAATTGTGGAGGAGAGTTGGGGCTACGCGGAATTGCGATGGCCAACGCAAGACTTCCAGATGTCGGCGACCTGATAATATGTCCCGATTAATGTAGGGGTGTTTTATGATTTCAATCGACTCCCTTATTTTTCTGTTAACATAGCAAGAAGATGTGCACAACAAAGACGTCTCATTCAATAATAGTTGGTGACCAGTGTCTAGATGATCTTTGGCTACGGTGGAACTAGACGATAGTCCCGTTCCAACGCACCACTCATGCTCAGTTAAACGTGTTTTTATAGAGCGGCCCGTTTCACCTATGTAAACGATACCGTAGGAGCAAGGACTTTTGTAGTTGCCTTTACGTGATAGTGAGGAGAACTTGTCCTTCGGAGAAGGAAGAATGTTTCCGAACTTTGAGGAGGACTTCAAGAGTGTTTTAATATTTTGTGTCTTTAAGATGTTACCCTGTCTGTCACCTTGTGGTTCTATGGAAAATAAGCAAAGATTCTGTCGGTCGTGTTATTGCTATTGGCTACTTTGTTGGTAGGATGAAGCTGCCTATTGATAACCTTGTTGGTATCCTTATTTTGAAAGCCACTGTTGACGAGAGTGTTTCGTATAAGAGGTACATAACTCAGTTTGAAGATTATCCCGTTCCGAAACCGTCACCGCACGGTGAACTAAAGATTGATTACAGAAAATTTCTGCGCCGGATGATGATGGGAAGCCTCATTAAGATATCTATTTGCGCGTGTGGATTTTCGATATACGGAATGGCCTAATCTACCGTCGAATTTTCGATTAAGGAGGACATCCAAAAAAGGAAGCGAACTATCGTGTTCTTCCTCCATAGTGAACTTAATGCCTGAGTGTAGACTGTTCAGATGATTCAAGAAACCAGACAACGTATCTTTTCCATGAGGCCAAACGATAAACATATCATCCACATATTTAAATCAAATTTTGGGTTTTAGATGTGCAGATTGTAAGGTAGCAGACTCAAATGATTTCATCAAGATATTGTTAGCCACAACTGGGGAAAGGGTGGATTACATAGCGGCGCCAGATAATTGATTATAAAATGGCCCTTGAAAAGTGAAATAGAGATGAGACACTTTTCTACCAAGTGACGCAGGATATATGGTCGACCATCTTGTACGAGGATAATTTACACAGAATCGTCGATCGGAACTTTATAAGGAGAATAAAGAGGTTACCTCGAAACTTATTACGATGTCACCAGGATCAGTTTGAATGTTGTAGATGACGAAGTGTGAGCAATTAAGTATATGTGAGGAAGTATTCCCGATGCACTTCTTGAGGAAGCCGGCTAGATATTTGGGTAAGCGATACGTGGGAGAATCTATTGTGCTGACGATAGGTCTGAGAGGTACATTCCCCTTGCGAATTTTTGGAAGATCATACAATTTGGGGTTTGGATTTCTTTGGAATCAAACACACGTGAAGCTCCGAAGAAATATCCGAAGACTTAATGAGTGTTGGAGAGTAAGAACCATGCCCTAACAGTTCTCCCACTTTGCCAATATATTGGAAATGATTTACCACACCCGTGGCATTACCCTTGTCAGCTGGTAGAATTATTATTGTCGGCGCTTTCACTCACACCGGAAACAGTGCCATTGCCGGCAAAGTGATCTTTTCATACACACCGACAAAACCGAAACCAGAGAAGATATCGGCCAGTGTTAGATTGTATATTGGTGCAGTAAGTTTAGCTTATTTGTTGAGGAAGGATGTATGCTGAATCTAACAAATGTTACCTTCTTGGGTTATTCTACCTTAGAAGAAAGTACCGAAACCGAAAAAAATTAATGTTTCCCTATTCAATGATATTATGGCATATTGACAAGTTTCTTTATTTATATTAAAAAGCCGTGTTTCATTTTCAACAAATATATACTTTCTGAAATGTTATTATATATTATTGTGACAAAAGAACGAAACACTATTCCTTTTATTTAACCTTGAAATATATTCTTCGTCAATTAAAGCATAATATCAAACACTTTTGTCAACATGTTATACATGCTGTAATTCAGAAAAGCCAACTCCTTCTGATACTGTCAAATCCAGTATGGCGCCGGTAAGAAATAAGATAGTGTATAATGCCCAAAAAGAACCGATTTCATAGAAAATTTTCAAGTACACCATTATACAGGCTGTTCAAAAATTTCGGGGCACTATTGCTAACTTTATTATTATTAATGCTACAGATTCGGTTAAATTAGCAATGATTCAGTGTTTTCAGTGTTGATTAAGGTGCAATTGAGAA
>JARFOC010000048.1:121775-149673 GCA_031763485.1 Osmoderma eremita
TAATTCACATAGAAGTAAATTTACACCATAAAGTTATTTTCAGCAGGTGAAGGAAACGTTATTGGAACTTGCGATCATTGCTTATAAGTCGCGGAGTATTAAGGAAAATTTTAAGTGTTTAAAACGTAATAAAAACTTCAAAATTTATTTCAAAGGAATTATTACTTTGTGGTCGTACCTTGGTAATATGAGTTGGTAAATATGGCTATCGTAATTTACCACTAAGTCATAGAAACTTCAAACTTATTTTATTAGTAAACTTGACGTCGCCAATACCAGTGAATTGACTTTAAAGTTATCTTAGTACAAAGTAACAAATTGTGGTAGAAACTACGTTTCGGAGACTTTAAATTTGGTAATTAAAGTAATTTATACAAAGAAGTAATATTTATAGTCGCGATTGCCTCTTAGCTACTTCAAATAGGTTCCAGTCTCGGTTTCAGTTACTTTGATGCTTGTTGGGACGTGCCGCAGTTCCTAGAACGAGTCTTTTGATTAAGATGGTGAAAACAGACAAAAGAATAATTAAATATCTGGTTTCTAAAAAAAAATCTTTTTAATGGAACACCCACATAGTTTTTTTATATATTAGGCAGGAAAATAATATTACTGTACATTCTTAAACAATAAAAGTCCCTCTAGTTAGGACTTTAAAGATCCATTTCTTGTGACGGATCAATACATTATGCCATGAATGTTACTCTTCTATAAGCTGTTGTATTCAAAATACCGTTGATGCATTGGTGACATGTAATCTTTTAATTATAAATAAAGAAAAAAGAAAATTTCTTCATTTTCACAATAAAATATCAGTTGACGAATTTCAACTTAATCAAAATATTCGCAGTATTGATGCTTCAATCAAATTTTTAGGCTTAATTTTAAGCGATACTTTAAATTGGTCTTTCCACATAGAACCCCTATGCAATACACTATCAAGAACATGCTATATTTTAAAACAGCTCAGAGGTGCTTGTAATAAAGAAACACTGCTAACCTTTTATTTTTCAAACTTTGTAGCGTGTGTGCGCTATGGTATTATACATTGGGGCATGTGTCCTAATTCAAATAGAATTTTATTAATACAAGAAAGAGCAATTAGAGCAATCTTTAACATGAATTCATGTAGAAGTACTCTTAAAGAAAATTCATTATTTACTTTTTATGATTTATGTATTTATGTAACATTATGTTAGGTTTTTAAGTACAAAGAAGAATTTTCGCTTTATAATTACACTCATCATTATATGACCCGCACTACTAATTATCTCATGCCTCCTTCTCACAGAAAAGCAATTTTCCAAAAAAGTAGGCTGTAAATTGTATAATCATCTTCCTAATAATATAAAAAGTGCCACAAATTTTAACTTAATCAGAAAGTCGCTTAAGCAGTTTTTATTAAGCATTTCGTGCTACAATTTAAATGATTTTTTGTCTTCAACTATATAGTATTGATTATTGTATTTTCTATATATAGTATTATTATATTTTGTATTTTTGTGACTTATTTTAGGCTTATACAGCATATTGTTGTTATTATGTATACTGCTATTGGAATAAATTTTATTATTATTCATTACTTTAAACTTATAAACAATTATTACAGAAGTGTAACATAGCGAAATGATTACTGAGAAAAGTAGTAATTTTCATTTTGGACAATATAGAATCTACAACCAATTGTTAGAAGTCAATACAGTTTAGAATACATATTTAATAGACACTATGAGTTAAATAAAATACAATTGGCATATTAGCAAATTACAGGTAACGAGCAATTAAGCATTTTATATAATTTACCAAATACTTGAAGGAAAAAATAAACGAAATGAATCAGAAGTTTTGAGTTTTTCTGTCTGTTGTTTCCGAGATCTTCCAAAGAAATTTTGTGTGATTATACATTTTATGTCTGAAATATTCCTATTACAGGAATGAGAAAATTTGTATACAACATTAAAAGAAAGGTAAACAAATTATTTCATTTCAAACGTTTAAGATAGATTAAATAACGAATATGTGTTTTAGGAATTCGACTAACACTAGTCATAAAGAAAAATCCTTTTTACTTAGATAAATATAATTTTAACTGCATCTATAAGATACTAAACCCGCAATCAAATACAACATATGTGCGTGTATGTTAGCATTACCGTGTATGTTATAAATCACCCTAGGTGTATTGATATCGTGGTTTCATATTCACAAAACGAATCGTTAAACTAGATGCAATAAACACATAATTAAATCGAGTATTCCCATTATTGAATTTCAGAGCGCCATTAACACCTGTAAATTATAAATAAAAATGATTCACAAGTATCAGATAGAGTAACGTAAGCGGGTTTGCTGCTTTATATCGATCTGATATCTAATATTTGTGGACCATTTGGTGGAACGTTAACTGGTCTAATAAAAGCACGTCACAGGAGGGTCACACAAAACTGCGCTATACGGTTAGTTTTTAATCCGATTGAAGAAACATTAAATTTGATATTAAACTTATAAACTAACACGCAACTACAACCGGTCGACTATTCGCCAACATCCAATAAAACACGAACAGAAGTTTTCTCATAAAAAAAACCACAATGTTTGTAAGTGCCTTCAGACAAGAACAAGGGGATAATCTACGAAAAATGACGTAGGGATTTATAGGTCTAAACCGTGTTTGAACGAGGGTGCCCGTTTGACCACTGCAGATTGGCGGGTTTAGCAGTGTAAGCGTGCTCAGACTGTCAATTTATAAATGCCATATGTATCTTATTGTATAGTATATGAATCACCGACTTATAATAGGACCGTTACTAATAAATGTCGAAAATATAAACACATATTTCTGCCTTTGCGTACGGTTCTCCTCTTCCCCTGGATTATTGAGCTACCATAATTTCTGGTTGTACGAGGACAGAAATATATATACTGGGGGGTACAACTGGTGTTCCTACAACTTCAAAAAAATAATAGCAAGTCACTGTACATTTATCCAATTTGAAATAATTAGTTTCAGCTTTAAGATTAAATATCTTAATATCCTTTACTTTTTTTATCTCATTTCATTTAATACCTGTTTTTATCAAATGAAATGAAATTATGGCTGTAGCTAATTACATTAAAAGTAAGTATGGTCGAATAATTATTCTCTTTCGGTCAAAAACATCAACTGAATTATAAGAAGATTATCGTACAGAAATAGATATCCACATGCGCTCTTATTAATTTTTGTTCAATAAATACATATATTCAGTAAGTTGTGTGTGGATTTAGTGAGTTTCTGTTTAAAGAACTCGTTTATTTTAAATAACAGTTCTGCTTGATGGAAATGGTGCAGCTGTTATTGTAATAATTTTAGGAAAGGAATACATTTTTGTTTATATTGTGTCGTTTGAAGTTAAACACTGTGTACACAAGCCTATAAGTAACTATGACTATTAGGAATACAAACAAAGATGAAAATTTTGCTTCTATCGTGTAGTTTATGTTTAATTTAATACATGAGATTATGTCCGATTGAAGCAAAAATCAACCAAGCTCTAAGTGGTTAGTGTATATCCTAGAGTTGGTATAATTGCGTCATTCCTCTGGGAGAAAGGGTATTCGCAAATGAGCTACGCATGTTGGGTGATCGTTAAAGATAATTCTTGCTGACATCATTTTAATGCTTTATCTCAGGCAACTGTCAGTAAATTAAGAGGCCATAAAAGTATTCCATAAATATGCAGTTGAGTCCAATGTACCATTAAATTAATTATGTCGTATTTAAAAAAACACACTGTATCCGATTACTCCTCGCGCACGATAAATTGATTAATTCGTGACACGTGTTTCGGGAAAACATGTATTCCTATCGTCAACAACATAACCGAATGAACGTAAAAGGATTCACTACCTTCTCCCGCCCCCTAATAATATTAGGGATCGCTAGAGGGGGAAAAGGAGATGGGAGAATGTAGTGCATTTTTTAAATACAGTTATATTTTCGTTGATTCGGTTATGCGGTTGAACATGGGCATCCACGCATTGCCGAAACACGTGTCCTGGATTAATCAATTTATTGTGCGGTAGGAGTAATCCGATACAGTGTGTTTATTGTGCTGCCCCACAGTCCTTGCAATCTTTACTGATCGTATTTCAAGTTAAGAATATAGTGGTAGTAACAAGAGGTTAAAACTTGAAAATTAGATATTCCATTAATAAATCATCGGATATATAGACTTGCTCCCACTTTTTCCCCGTGTACAAAGTTATCTACACAACAAAATCTACAAAAAAAACTAGGTGCTATTTATTAGCTACGTATTCAAAAGAAATGACTCAAAATGACCAACCTTTACTTAGTACATTGAAAAGGTGTATCCTCAACCGGTTTAGCTGTTTATTTAATTTCCAACGGTACGGAGAATACTGTCTTCACACCAGCATTGAGAAATTGTCGATGAGATAAGAGAAAGTATTCTTCTTGCTCTAACACATTTAACCATCGGTTTCCAGAGCGCTACTTTGGTGGTGCAATTTTTCTTCTATAATGTAATTGTTTCGTCGGTAAAGGGTATTAGCAAGTGATCGTTGTTTGCAAGTTCGCTCCCTTGAGTCTTCGCGAGCACAGAACTTTTAGCTGCTTAGTAATCTTTGGTATGTATATACATCTTCGATATCCTTTACGTTTTAGATTCTTTAATAGTACGCCTACTGTCGTAACAAGAATCCTCATTACTTTAGTTATGATTTTCTGCTTCCTTTGAATTCTCTTACCAAACAACTTTGATCGCCAGTCATCGCTTTCTTAAGCAAAACTGACCGCTTCTAGCTTTGTCATTAACTGAAGACGCTTCCTCATAATCTTAGGTGGGAAGATAAATAACCTTTCTTCAAAATTTTTAACGATTTCAATAAAAGAAATATTGTGTTTGGTGCTTCGTTACATTTATGTCACTGATACAGAATTTTCTTTGGCATTTCATTCCACGTTTATTATTTCAGATACTATAAACACACTGTTCGGATTACTCCTCCCGCACAAAGTATTAATTAATTCGGGACGACACGTGTTTTGGGAATACGTGGATTCCCATTATCAACTCGAATACCCGTGAGCGCTATAAGCTAAACACATGCGCTACTTTTTCTTCTCCCTTCACTCCCTCTATCTACCCCCTAACATATGTACAATTTTTTCCCACACCACCGAACGCAAAAATTCCTAGAAGGATCAACTCGAGTTTCTCAAGTGTACTCTTTTATTACTCATAATAAATCCATCAGCACAGAAAACGACAGGATCGCCTCTTCTCGATTCAGAAGGTTTTTATTCATTTTAATATAAATGCATTCGTAAGCATCTAGCCCGCGCGTCGAAGTTACCGATTTCATTAGTTTTAAATTGTCTATATTTATATTATGTCCGGTTTTTACCATATATTCCGCAACGCCAGACAAATCTGTCCTTCCATATCGATAGTGCGAGATATGCTCTTTACACCTAGTTTCGATAGACCTTTTTGTCTGTCCAATGTAGACTTTCTCACAACCTCCATATATAATTTGATAAATTCCCGACTTTTGTTTTATTTCCGGTTTGTCTTTAGCATTTCATAAAAGGTTATGAAGTGAAATGAAACAAAAGTCAGAAATTTATCAAATTACATGTGAAGATTGTGAGAAAGTCTACATTGGACAGACAAAGATGTCTATTGAAGCTAGGTATAAAGAGCATATCTCGCACTATCGACTTGGGAGGCCAGATTTGTCTGCGTTGCGGAACTTATGGTAAAACCCGGACATAATATAAATATAGACAATTTAAGACTAATGAAATCGGTAACTTCGACACGCGAGCTAGATGCTTACGAATTCATTTATATTAAAAAGAATAAAAACCTTCTGAATCGGAAAGAAGTGCCTCTGTCGGTTTCTGTGTTGATGGATTTATTATGGGTAATAAAAGCGTACACTTTAAAAACCCGGGTTCGTCCTTCAAGGAATTTTTGCGTTCGGGGAAATTTGTACATATGTTGGGGGTAGGTAGAGGGAGTGAAGGGAGAAGAAAAAGTATTTTATGTGTTTAGCTAATAGTAATTTTGGCACTCATTCGGTTATTCGACGAATGGGACGAATGGGAATCCAAGTATTCCCGAAACACGTGTCGTCCCGAATTAATTAATACTTTGTACGGGAGGAGTACTCCGAACAGTGTGTTTATTGTGCTGCCCCATAATCCTTGCAATCTTTACTATTTCAGATATTAGGTCAAACTTAACTTCTTGTCAAACATTTTTGTAATCACCAAAGTAAATAACGCTAACATTGTTTTTTAGAATTAAAAAAATATCAAAATTTGCACATATGAAGGCAATGCAACCCTGGAATAATGCAGAATTTATCTGCAATCTTATTATTTCAGTACAGTTTCAGTCTTGAGTGACTTTAATAAATAAGGTGTTTTATGGAAAAAAAGAGTTTTAGTTATATTATTTTCTTTGCTACCAATATTTTTACTTGTAATTCGTTTTTTTTCTCCTGTATATGGTATACTGTTACTTTTGATAACCTTTTTCACGTCTTGCTTTTATCCAGAAGATTAGAATATTGTGTTCAAGAGACATTTGTATTGTTTTCTTGTATTTAAAGTCTCCAACGCATAAAAGAACTCATTGCGTAACCATTTAAGCGAGAGCAATGGCAGTACTTGATATAATGCAGCGGGGATAATATAAAATAGACGTCCAAATACCTAGTACGCACATAAACACGTATGCGACTGGAAATTTTATTCTTGGACAGATAAACGAGGGCTCGGAAATGTAGGTGATAGTTACAATAAGTGTATGCGAATATGAGAACGTGTGGGTGTAAATAACGGTTATAGTGTTTGCGAAGCCAATGGTCCATGCCGAATAAGATGTCGTCTAGGCCGCAACCCCACTCACTGGCTCGGAAACAATAGCCAAGAAAGAAACTTTATTCTAAGACATTTACTATGTGTTTATATGGATTCGTTTTATAGAACACGCCATACACATTCGCACTCGTTCTCGCATATATTGCCCCGCAATTTGAATTTTTCATGCCTTATTTTTCAGAGGGAAAATAAATAGCGCACTCGGTCTTAGACTAGTGTTTATTTATTATACGTAGTTTATAGTGTTCATACTACACTTTTGAACGTGAACCTAAATATAATTTTAAAGTTATTGCTCAATGTCTTTCAATTGACGCTACCACCATTATGATACGTCTAATACTTATGTGAATTATTTCTATATGCCTGGATGGATGTATTAGTTTGACTTTTCGAACTTTACGATTTGGAGGAAACTTTATACACTAGTAGAGTATCTTGTTGTAAGAATAACAGATATTCTTTTAGGTGCTCAATCGCCTGATTTTGGGTTCCAGCACACTTCATAGCTTATGGCTTTCTTAATTTTCCTTAATATCTTTAACATCTGTCTGAAAACTTATAACAAATATAAAAAGTATCTAATAAATGTTGAAGCATATCTCATGGTCTCCAAGGTGAAGCAGGTAATTAAAAAAAAGCGAACTAGTGAAAGATATCTGCTCAACAACAAACCAGGTGCTCTTTTGAATCTGTAATGGGATTTCAATTTGTTGGGCGAATGGTAGAAGAAGAAAAAAAAACAATTTTAGAAATACGGAAAGTGTTCCAAAAAAGGGAGGTGGAGTTTATAGCCTTAGATTACACGATTCCATGTCCACAAATGCTCTACTTTACACCTTTCATGCAAAAATTCTTGTTTAGCTTCCAAGGCCCAGCGTCGCAGACCTTATGTCTTGAACTATATTTCGACTGTCAAAGGTATTTTGAAAAACATATTCGGTATAGATTTCAAGGACTGAGAGGCGGTATAATAAACACTCTGTATAGGATCACTCTTCCTACACAATATGAAGAATCAACCGTATTCGATTCCGCGCATTCCCAAAACACGTGTCTCGAATTAATGAATCTATTGTGCGAGAGGAGTGATCTGATACAGTGCGTTTAACATATTCTGTAATAAACCGTAATGTGTCTGCCACTATTGTTAACACTCGCTTCACATGGTTGATAGGGAAAATGTCTGGATCAATTAAAATTTTGGGTATGTTGCCAGTATTAAATTTGGTGAAAATATAAATTTATGTTATTGTAATAGTTACTAATGTTAATAACTGATACTGAGGTGAAATGGTTATATAAGAATCCAGAATACTTGTTGGAGAAGTACGCAATTAACGTTTATTGTCGGAAGAAAAAATGTTGTTGAGACATTATAGGCTAGGTAACAACAGAATTTTAGAAGGTATAACAAAAGCTTGCATGCATAAGGATGAGATTCAACAATTGGTTACTGAAAAAGAAGCAAAAAGTTGTGTCGGCTGGAGATCAAGAAAGCGAAGCTCAAAGTTAGAAAGCGATGAAACTGTAATGGAAAAACATGTCACTTAAGAAACAAATAGACAGGAAACCAACATACCTACACTAGAAGAATGAGAAAGTAAAAGCATTACCCATCAAAGCGACGTAAGTTATATTATATATACTATATATTTTCTTCAGCATTTTGTTTAAAGCTGAGAAAGAAGGAAGCATTCACTAAAAAAAATGTTTGCAATAATATCACAGTTAAGGTTATAGAAACTGATGGAAATATATGGAAAAGGTTTAAAAGATAGAAAACACGTTAGAATAACTAAACTAATATTCACATACAAGTATTAACAACCGTGTAGCATAGAAACATAGAACAACTGCTAAACGTTATTTCTAACTCCAACAGAAACAAATCCTTTAAAAAACACGAAGTCTTCCGTAACTTGAAAAAAAAAATCTCTCTCCATAAAGTCCAAAATAAAAATTTTCTAACGTTATATGATGATACCTCGCTTGTATGATTGTGTTTATTGTGTTAGGAGCTTGCACGGTTCAGTTTAATAATGTCGCAACTATGAACGTTGAAAAAGTTATCATCGTTTTACAAAGAAAAGAACTGTGTCACTGAATTTCCAGATTTAATACATGATCGAGGATGACTGCGGTGACTACGGAAGATATTGTCAATAAAGTGCATAATATCGTATTAGCAGACCACCGGATGAAGATAAGAGAGATTGCTAAGATGGCAAACATCTCAATTGAACGTGTAGAAAATATCTTACCCGAAAAGTTGGGTTTAAGAAAACTATCCGCGAGATGGGTGCCGCGTCTGCTGACGATTGATCAGAAACGGAATCGCGTGATAACTTCAACGCATTGTTTGGCCATGTTTAAGCGTAATACGAGTGAAGTTCTGCGGAATTATGTGACCGTTGATGAGACATGGGTTCATCACTACACGATGGAAACCAAAGCTCAGTCAGCACAGTGGGTTTCTCCCGGCGAACGTGCACCAAAGAAGGCAAAAGCGATACCATAAGCCGGAAAAGCTATGGCTACGATTTTTTTTTGATGTTTTGCTAATTTATTTGTACCGATTCAACGCTGAAGTAAAGTGGAATGGGCCACATCTAGTGAAGAAGAAAATCCTCGTCCATCATGATAACGCCCCGGCCCACTCATCGGCAATTGCAACAGCAAACTGGCTCAGCTGCGGTACGAAGTGTTGCCCTATCCACCATATTCGCCAGATTTGCCCCCTGTGATTATTTTCTTTTTCCTAATATGAAAAGGCGGCTTGGTGAAAAGCGGTTTACATCGAATGAAGATGTCATTGCGGAAACAGAGGCCTATTTTGTAGAGCTTCATAACTCTTATTATTTGGATGGCTTAAAAAAGTTAGAACATCGTTGGATTAAGTGTATAGAGCTAGAAGGAGACTATCTCGAAAAATAAAATATTATATGCAAAATAATTGCGTTGTTTTTATGAACACAGGTATTTATCATACCACCCTCGTATATTCCACCAGCGTACGTATACGTACATTTTGACATAACTGACTTTCTGTTGCATATGCAACTCACTAAAACGGATTTATCCTAAAGTGGTACCTTCCGTCTAAGTATTACTTATTACCAGGCCACTTTATCCTACCTTTTTTTCTTGTTCTCACTTTATTATCATTGTATTTCTAGTTTTCACATTATTCCATGTAACCCCACTTATATGATGTTGTCTCATATAAACTGTAGACTGTAGATATAAATATATCTCCTATTATATTCATACCTGGTTGATTTTTCCAGAACAAATTTTCTTGGATTAAAATGATTGCATTAAGAAATTTTTTTTGTCTTAAGTATGTTGTAATGGAACGGTAGAATTAAATGATTTTTATTTAACAAATATAAATACGATAGAAATTTTAATGTCAATGCAGTTTTGGAAATGTTTAAGGTGATTTTGTTACATTATTAGTATAATTTCTAAAAAGAAGTTGTGTGGACTGGTGGTAAAGTGGAGGAGAAGTGGTGGAAGAGAGAGAAGCGGGGAAGGTTAAATTAAGAAGACGCGAGTTGTCAAGCTGAGTCGAATCTCAAAAGGCGAGATGTTATTTTTGACATTACCTCAAAGTTAATTAAATTAAGTAAGTCAGGCGACATTACTTGATCCGACCGGTACTGTTACTGAATTAAAAGTCGTCTTCGACCCCGAAACCAGGGAGGAATCATTAATCCAGAAAAATTGGTCATGAGTCGGAGACATAAAGAGATCGAAGACCAGGACGCAATCAAGGTGGGTTGGGTGTATCAAACTCCCTGTCTAATTTGGTAGCAGTGGCGAATCAGCAGTTTGGAACCCGAAGAGCTAAGTCCACAAACCCTAGGTTGCAGTTATGCCCATTGTTTCATTACGCATTTCATTTTTATTCATATTCATATTAATAGTAAAAAAATATTATTTTATCTATTGTTGTCTTTTTTGTGGTTTTTCTTGTGCCATTGTTAAATGATATGGTACGTAATTTACTTTACTCCAGAACTGCACGATTTGAGAAGCTAAGGAGCTAAGTGCAGATGGAGTATTGAAGTCATATAAACCATTTTCGAAGTTAATAGAAATTAAATTAGGTTTCTATTTTGACTAAACGACATGTTTAAATTTATTGTGATAGTACCGTTACAATATGCATATTCTTTACAGGGGTAGTAATTCTTAGAACAAAGCTTTATTATCCTAATTTTTGAGAAAATACGGTTACTTCATTTATTTTCTCGATCTGAAAATCTGTTTCGGGCGTGTTTTTCGATAACTTGAGCGCAGGATAGTTATAGCACCTGCCTGTAAAATAACTATGATATTGATCATTTCCCGGAATCATGAGCAGAAGTGGCTGTTGATAACATTTCAGCAATATATAAATCCAACAATGGCAATACCTCAGTATTTTCCAAGGTTTATATGATTCTGATTGCCGCAACCCAACTATTTAAGGAATAGCCCATTGTTATAGCTGTTTTTTGTTTGCTTACGTACTCGGTTAATTACACACCTAATGTTCTGCCATCAAATCCAGTCAGTTTCCTTCCCTAAATTATAATAAACCTACGACCTCGAGAAAATACACCGTCATACAACATATTTCTAATGGATTCGATTTTTTTCTCTCACTACTAAATAAAGATTATACAATCATCGTCGTCGTAACTTCGAAATTTTAACTCTTATGTTTTGAAATGAGCATAAGGATAAGGCCCTTGATCTTAATCATAGGAACATTCTTTTGCCTTTCAAGTCATTATTCATTCAGTAATGGAACTAAAGAACGAGAATTTTCCTTACCGCAGATCAAATATGTCAATTTATTCAAGCTTTTATGAATATATTAGGGTTAGGAATTTTCGCATCGTTAGGCACCAGTACCCCAACGGTAGACTGAGTAAAAAAACCTCTTACATTCGTTAAGAGTAAAACACGGGCGATACAAAAATTTGCTCTTTGCGGAATTTCGTTTTACTCATTTCTTCTTTTCCAGTACAAAGGAAAATATCAGCATCAACGAAAAATTATTTATTCTCTCCCCAACATTATACGATAGTGTTCAATTCAAAATGTTAAAAATATTAGATAAGCGATACAAACGGCAGAGAGATGTATATGAGAACACATTAGAAGTCTAAATTACTCAAAAGTTTCGTATTTAGGTTGTAATCTCAAAACGGCGTAATATAAAACTGATGACGTCTACCGCACAAAATAGTTGACGCAATCTTATGAACGGTATGAAATCTAAAATTAATTACCTAAAATTAACCCTTCTGTTAATTTTAAAGGGCTATAAATTTGGAACCTTCATTTGTGGCGTTGTAATCACACGACAACACAGATGTTACAATCCACTTCGAGACAGTTTGCAACGATTACGGCTTCTTTTACGTCTAGCCCCATGAATTTGCATAGTGCGCCTTGAGTTACGTAATTATAGAAAATTGAATTGAATTAATATAAAAATGATTATATAATGTTTTGATATTGCTTTTTAAGCGAATTTATTATCTCTATCATGTGTATCGTATAAATTAAATAAAATCCTGGTGTATGGTGAATCGATATTGAGAGATCAAAAACTCTTTAAGTCTCAGGTGTTCTTTTGCTTTTCCTTATAGGAGCCGTCTGACATAAGTTTCCGGAAACACTTCAGCCCATTGGCTTTTTGTATTTATCTCCCATTTCTGTACCCATGCTATTTACAACCCATTACCAGATCCTTGTGCCCTGTACCAATCTGTACAGCTTGGTCTATATAGTCTTCTGGGTTCATTTTTGGTTTCCCAAAGAGTGCCTGTCTTCTAGGGTCCAAGGCCTTGCATTCACATAATATGTGTTATGCGGTCTATGGCTCCTTGATAAAGGTTTTATCTTTTTAGGTTTTATGACTTTGCCTGGTTCTATTTTCCCAAATTACTACCTGTTGAAAACGATAACAATAAGCCGAATGTACATCTTTATATAACAAAAACAAGAAATACAAACACCAAATTGCCTAGAAACACGAAGGCATCAAACAAAAGGAGATATTTGGAGAGCGATATTATCTCCAGGTTTTTGACATAGTAGATCTAAGGAGACAGAAACATAACTGAATTGTTTTTGTTGACTTGATTGAAGCGATGGTGATTCTAGAAGACCACAAGGGTCATATGCCTTTTCCAGATAAACAGACCAAGTGTCAGTTGAAAACAATTGTTTACTTTTGAGAAGTTTACTTGCGCCAATATTTCGCAACACATGCACAAATGAACAACCCACATCAGATCCTTTGGGATTATCCTTTATGCAGATGACTTAGTCATGGCCTCCGGCCACTAAATTAAGTTCTTTTTCCTTGTGACATATTAGTCCTGCGACCTACGTCCTAATCGCTTGCTTCACCATTCGTTCATGATTATATCGCTCGATCGTGTTCTAAGTGAGCATAGGTCCTCGTCTTATGGTATATCCTATTCCGAGGCTTAGGAGTAAATTCGGGTTTTGAACCTCCGAATAGGCTGATCGGTGAATTTTAAGTTTGTATTTCCTTCCCTTATCTGGTAGGTTAGAAATATTCGCTTTGAATTTACAAAAAAGTTCAGCTTTGTGAAAGAATTTACCACAAAGCTTAGCTGCAAAAGCGAATGGGATATAGACAGCGTCTTGAAACTGAACAGAAATGCCATAAAATGGTACACGGTTGGCTCCAGAACCGCATAGAGAACTGAAATAGGGATATAGCCTAAAACCACATATTTCGAAAGCTTGGGCTTGTACCCGAGTATCTTCCAGGCGGAAATATACGCTATTGAAAGATGCGCCTAGTTCAACATTGATAGGCACTATCAAAAGCAAGAGATTATCATAATGTCTGATAGTTAAGCAGCCATCAGGGCGCTGAGCTCAAATATAATCAACTCCAAGATGGTCTGGGAGTGTCTAGAAAAACTGTGGGTTCCGGGACACACAGGAGTGGAAAGAAATGAAATAACAGACAATGTCGTTAGAAAGGGGCCGGAATACTTTTTGCAGAGCCTGAATCCTTTTGCGGGATAAGTAGCAGTACAATACTGGAGAAACTTAAAGGTGAAGAAGAGCAAAGAAAATCCAAATACTGAGAAAATCTCCCGGGAATGAGGCAAGTTAAAGCTCTTTTGGGAACCCATACCCGGAAGAGATTTGTAGAATGCATCAACCTAAGTAGAAATAACATTCGCATATTGACAGGGATCATAACAGGTCACTATAAACTGAAAGGACATCTGAGTAGGCTTGGAATAGCAGAGGAAGCCGTATGTAGATTTTGTGGGGAACATAATGAAACATCCATCCACCTACTCTCAAATTGCGCTGCACTGTGCAATTCAAGGGCCCTGCACGTGAGAGCAGGTGAAATTGAAGAGAGAGAGTTACCTAACATGAGGCCTGCTGACATTCTGCACTTTTTAAAAGAACGGCCAACTGTAGACAGCCGGAATAGGGGGCATAGTAGATCTTTTAGGTCGTAGTGTATCATCACCCTTACTCTGGATACATACATACAGTATTTTTCAGGGTCGATTTTTGCTTCTGAGTCAGCGCTAGTTGCAAATTTGGGTTTCGTACGTATGCAGTTTATTTGACGTATTTCACATTTTTAGGACGTTGTACCAAGGAAAACGACGAAGCTTTCACATTTTTGAATTAAAACCAGTTCCATCATCAAAATTAAAGAGTTGAGGAATACATAGTATTAGACAGGTCACTGACATTAATATCATTTTGGATAACAACAGCAGAATATTCTTATAATACAGACATTTAACAGAATATTCGGCTTATTACAGGATACTTTATTAATATCTGTTGAAAAAAAACTAATTTGTTAACACTTTTCACATGGTAAAGTGACACTTATGCTCGGCCGCCGTGAACTCTGTTTTGTTGAACTGAAGTACAACTTGAACAAGCTTCGCACAACTGGACCTTACACCGTATAACTCATTGTGTTCTTATATTGAAGTGTAAAAGTAGAGTAGTACATTTAATAACGAAACAAAAATATTAAGGCTCAATTTTTTGAGCACACTGCTTAATTACTATGTAATTGTACATATATTTGTAAAGTTACAATTTCAGTCTAAAAGCAAATTTTCAAACACAATGCATGTAAAAGTATTGCTTTATGGGTAGCTACCGGTGACCAACGATAAATACAACAATCTGACAAATAGTATGGTAAATAATATAGTAAAAGATAGTAAATGTAAGGGACTAAATTGCCAAAAAATGACAACCTTAGTTTAATTTACTACAAATACCATCAAGGTCTTTAAGTTCACCTGCATAGGGAAGACTTTTGGAAGAGATATAATCTGTAATGTCATTGACAAAAGTATGGAACATTAGGGTCCCCATGACAGAACCCTGGAGTATCCCACTTGAGTTGTGCCAGTTAAAAGATTGATATCCACTATATTGTACAAAACTAGACGTATTTGTGAGATATGTTTGAAATAAACCCATCAAATCAAGTGATGAAGCGAAGTACTCATGCTTCCTAAGTATTATAGTATATTGAACTTGGTCAAACGTTTTGGGGAACCATGTGTAAATGGAATCAACTTGAACACGCATATCTATAGATTTTGAAACATAGTTGACCAAACAAAAAGTAGCCACCAGGCATCACTCGTTTAAGGAATTGTATAGGAGCAAATACTGTGCCTTAGCAGTTGTTCCTCTTCAGTGAGCATACCTCACGAGTATGGATAAAATAATTTAATACCAAATATGTAGACGCAATCTCCAAAAAAGCATATAAAACCGTTATCGACTATCTGAAAGTAGTATTTGTAGAATTAGTAAAATTCGTTGACTGGAAAATATGACGAATAATGTTATTATTGCTCTTTTCGATGATTTCAAGAGGAAAGAAACAGAGAACATTTTTGGATGATAACGTATGCCGTCTTATTTTATTTTTAGATTAGTTTTTGTTTAGCCAGGAATATAAATACTACTAAAAAGTCTTACATCAACAACATTCCACCTTTTCCATATTCTCACTTTAGTTACAGAGTAGGAAGTTGTAGGTGGTTTACATTTTTTCTGGGATCTTCACAAATTGCGAACATGATTAAAAGAATGATGGCACGAAGATAATTTAAAATAATTCTGAACTTATCCTCAGTATCCTCATTCTAGTTTTCCCTACTTATGCGCTGGCTGTTTCCACCATTCATAAGTTTCGGTTTAGCCAATCATTCGCTTGTGAGTTCTTGCCTGTCAAGTTTCCTGTTGCAGTGCTGGTCTTCCCAGTTTTCACCTTCTGAACCGTCGCCATTCTAGAAGTAGTTTTGGCCATCTGTGTTCTAGCATACGTTTCACATATGCATATTCATATCACTTAAAAGAGGTGTTTTCTAAATTTTGGTGTGATGGAGGAAGTACCTTCTCGTGTAATCCATTTCTATTTCCAATTTTGTCTCTGATTCTGATCAGATTTCGGTATCATATCTGTGGTTATACTTTCTACAATAGTATGAAAAATCCTTTTTTTATTTTTATTTATTATTTATTTCGTCTTTCCTTTGGCCGGCTTGTCTATTGCTATTCGTGTGTCAATATCTTTATTACATGTATCTTCACCGTCTATGATTGATCTTAGACTAATTACTTCCTAATATTAATTAATCAATTAATTTCGAAATCTAATAGTGCGACCAGTTCTTTCTTTTAATTAAGCTCTACGTAATGAATCGGATGCTAATTAAAAAAAAGGCCGAAAGAAAAACTTATTAGGTGTCAGCGCTTAAATAATCTTTCTCCGCTTTATACCCCTCCTTCTGTTACCAGTTGTGAGAAATTAATAAGTAGCCGACCGGAAAAAAGAAAACGGCTTTGTTTTTCAATTGGTTTCTCTCTGCCGATCGGTTTTATTAATTTTTAAGTGTTCAGTTACTCTCCCCCCGAGATTCGCGCCGCCGTCGAAGACGATAAATTTGCTAAGCGGCGCGTGAAATATCAAACGCGGCGCTATGCTCTCATTAAATCGGTGAGTGAACGCGCGCGGGGGAACAGCAACACTTTCGCCGTGCGACAGAAAAATAAAGGAAAACCGTCAGACCTCGGACCAGAAAAGTTGCGTTCTCATGCAGCGCGCGTGTTGCACGCGGCGAACCTGGCTGGCGAGGAAACTCCTGCTTCCATCATTAGGAATATTACAAACGGGAAAACTAACTCTCATCCGCGCCATATGGTTCCAGTCAGTAAAACCCCTGCTACCCTTCGTGCTACCGAACGCAGGGTAATTTAGTGCGGTCTACGTATCATTAGTAGGATTGACATCTACCAAAGTCCTCAACCTCCTCATTTACCTCACCAACTTTACCCTCTGTACTCTGTACGTATATCTCTGTTTCTCTTTAGTTTTCGATTTCCATAATTTTAACCCTTTCTAACACACTTTAAAATTGATTACACTAATTTATTAGCTTCGAATTAGAACTTTGGGGGAATAGTTGTAGCACTGTATATAAATTTAAGTAAAAAATACCCCTTACCACCTTGTTTGAGTAAAGAACTCTGAATACGCATTTCGGCAACTAAGTTGCCATCCTCAGCAGAAAACCACAAAGGAAAAAATATAATGTCAAGCGCTACGCGCTACTCCGAGAACAATCCTACGCCACTTTAGACATTGTTTTTCCCGCTTTTTAACCTCTATCTTATATACTACTTAATCGTTAATCATCGTGCAAAGATCGGCAACGATCGTCTTATTAATACTAATTGTCAGCGGGACCAGTAAACATTAGTTAGAATGAAATAACGATAAACTTTAAGCAAGGGTTAATATATTCGAATTATGAAAATGCAAAGTATATACAAACACAACGATGCAATTAACCTCAAAACATATAAGAATCGTGCATTCGCTATACATTTGTATACACCTGCCATATAATTTATTCTAGGTAATCCTATGAATATAAATACTTCTATATCTATTTTTACAATGAAAGACAATATATTGCTTGTCTTTCATTGGATTATGAATCTCACAGCATAAACAGATAACTCAACAAGGTGGCAAGGGGTATTTTTTACTTAAATTTATTTTAAGCCACCGTATCCTATACCTAACCTACAACTGTATATTAAAAAAAATAAAATGAAATACATAACGTTCTGATCTATGTCAAATTTATCGCTAATAAAGCTAGATGGAGAAAAGAAGAAAACGATAAATTAAAAATTGGGATAAAAAGGAATATAGGTATGTATGTGTATAACCATAACGAAGCAACTACATACAGGGTTAACCTTTTAACTTGAGACAGATTTATAACGATGCACGATCACCAAACAAATGTGTATAACACATTTGTTTGGTGATCGTGCATCGTTATAAATCTTAAAATCTTAAATCGTTATAAACAAATAAAAGTTCCTTGCTGTGAAAGGGATGTCATTCATCACTTTTCCGAGAACACGTGAAACTATCAAACGCCCGTTCCGCTAAACATGTTAAAAACGTGCTGAAGCTGTCATGCGCGTTAATGTATTTGAATACCTTTGTCAATTTTGTTAGTTCTTTTAGAATAACCAGGGAAGATAGTTCTTGCCTGTTATATTTAATAAATTTGTTTAAATACATACATTGTAAAATATTTTAAAATGGATCCTAAACCCAAAAAGAAAACGTAAAGTGCTCAGTATTAGTGAAAAATAAAAAAAATATTAATATTATTGAAATTAAAAAAAAATAGGAGTATTGAAGGACAAACGAAATATGCGAGCTAGTTTTTCCACTGCGTCTCAAACTGAAAAAGTTACAACTACAAACGTGATAAGGTGTTAGTTAAAGCAGAAATATCTTGAATTTGCTGCTGGAAGGCGTGACAAGAAAAGATATTCCATTGATGGTAACAAGTTACAACAAAAAGCGTTGATTCTATAATGAAGACTGGAACCACAAGATGAAATAGAATACCTTTGTTAAGGGGAGGAAAGTCAAGTTGGGGGTGGCTGCATAGATTTAAAACTAGGTTTAATAAAGAAATACGGGGGAATCTCCCTCGGACGATCATATAGCTGCTGCCTCGAATTGTGGTTGAAAAAGGTTATTTAAGATAAATTGTGTTGCACTTAAAAATAAATTTGTATCGAATGTGATATTCTTAATCGGAGTGTTATGGATTTTAGGTAATTCGTATCTACCTTTAATGTACTAATCACATCATTGTAATTGATTTGGACTGCGCTCATGTTTATTGTACATTATTATTAAGTAAATTGTTGCGGTTCAGTTAGCATGACGAAGTACACTCAATTAACCGGAATAATTGAGTAATATATATGGATATAGTAGTGGTGTTATTCAAGTGATGTTTTCCCATCCTCAGGTCCTACTGAGGATGGCAACTTAATTGCCGAAAGACGTATCTGGAATCCTTCACTCATTGAGGTGGTAAGGATATTTTTTTTGTTTTAGTTTTAATAAAATATTACATTTAAAATCACAAGATAACTTTAAACATAGCGTCGTAGAGAAATAAAAGATAATAATATAAGCAATAAAAACTTTAAAGTGAAATATGTTCCAAATGAAGAACAACCACCAACAAAGCGTTTCACTTAATACTAAATTACAAAGTCATGCTCCACAAATATGCTATAGTAAATATCTTATAGTTAAACTCCATGCACATAACGTCATCCTAAATAAAGTATTTGTCTCTGCTTTTTCGAATTACATACATGTCTTAAGTTAAATAGTTCAATAACAAGTAAAGGAAGGTATACATACCTACATAGGTAATTGGTATAATATCTATATACAAGGCTATGAATCAAAACATTCTAAAATTGCACCAAGATAGATTAGGGATTGAAAAATTGAAATTGAAATGATTATTTCAATTACTCGACAAGAAACCGAAAAATTACTAGTTTGTAAATAAAAAACCTATTTAAATGTTCTAATTTAGTGGACGGTGCTGTATTTTCTATGAAACGAAATGTTTATCGAAGTTCGAATTAAACTTAATATATCGGATCACTGCTCACCTCGCAACAAATTGATTTAATCGGGATACGTGAATTCCCATTGTTAACCGGAGGGCTGAAATTTCGGTTGTGTTTACTATACTGCCACTCTGTAAATTGTGTTTACTATGCAGCCCCAAAGTCCTTGTAATCTTTACGGATGCTGGAATTTTCAGATATAGAAAATTGATTATTGTTCGATGTTACCTTAAACCTGGTTCATTAAGTTTATTTAGGCATATATATGATATATATCTATGTATCTCCTATACCTTGAAGTCTGGATTTGGATGTGATGATGGTGATAATGGCAAAAGCCAAGCCCACTAGGGACAGCTATATTGAAGGCTTTGTGCCTCCCCTGGCGTCTGGTCTTGCCATTTGGTGCATGTGCTTATTTAGTTTAGTTTGCAGTGGCCCGTTAATAGCACTACAACTCTGCGAAAAAGAATCAGGCAGTATTTTGCTGTCTTCGAGCATAGCCTAGGTAATGGCTTTACGTGCCTGGCAGTATATAGTAGCAGATTTCTATATTCTTTAATGCAGAATTGTAATTAGTTGTTTTATTAGGTCATTGAGTATAGCCAGTGTAAGAGGTAAGGTACAGGTGTGAAGCTAAATCCGTGTTAGGAGCAATAAAGACCACTCTTGTCTACTGGGTTATGGTATTCTGCCTCCAGTACGGCAATATCATGGTCCACTTAAATCAAGTATAGGAGGATAGAGAGTAATTTTCTTCTTCCGATCTGCTTGTTGTTCAATGATCGAGAAATCAGTAAAGTTTTCAAAGCGCCACCACCTTTAGAGTTAAACTGGTAGTTATTCTATACACACCCTTGATAGAGATTTAGAGATAGAGATTTAGAGATTAAGTACTACAATTTCGAGTTTAATGTGAAACTATGAGAGCACAACTTTGGTAGTTATTAAGATGTGATTTGTACAAATGTACATGTTATACTCGAAATAACAAAAATATGACGTTAAAATTTTTCTCCAGGATAAGCATTGGTAGTTTTTAGATATGCACCTACTTGAAATCAAAGCAAATTGCTAGCTGTAGTGTTATCCCTAGTTCAAAAATCAATTCGTTAACTTTAAAATATCGCCAACCCCACTTACACTATCATATTCGACAAATTCTGAGAACAATAGCACGTTTCTTAATTACCATGATGTCTTTAAATTCTTCCTTCCGACAATTATCTGACATATATAAGCCACAGTATTATGATTTAGTTCTACAATCTGTTAACATTTTAGCAAAATATAATCCTCAAACTGGTTCATATGAGGTACCCTCAATTGCCACGAGACTAGGTACATATATAAAAAGATGTTGCGACCTGTATATAATAGATTGTATTAAAACGGGGCGTACTGAAGAAAAGCGAGCAGCAAAGGACTTTCTAAAGATTTTTAAAACTTACTATTCTGCATCGATAAATAAAACTGCCACCGAAACTATGAACGAATCAAAACGTAACAAAAAAATTGAACTGCCTTGCCAAACCGATGTTAATAAATTGCGTGCATTTCTATATGAAAGCATCAGTAAATTCTACCAGGAACTATCCAAAAACTTCTCTTTTTTACGTTGGTCACAGTTATCCAAGTACACTTTATGTTATTTGCAACTTTTCAATAGAAAAAGAGCAGGTGAAATTGAAAGACTACTTATAACCGATTATAAAAATTATGAAAGTCTGGACAAAGAAAAGAGTTCTGTCTTGTATAACTCCTTAACCCTAGATGAACAACTTTTAGCTCAAAACTTTGTCAAAATCGATATTCGAGGTAAATTAGGTAGAACAGTTCCCATTATAGTCCGTAAAGAGCATCTTTCTGTAATAGATTTCCTAATTTTACAAAGGCAACAAGCTGGAATTCATCCTTCTAATCCTTACGTTTTTGCTTCTCCACCTGGAAATTTCAATCAAACGTGCATGTCAGGCTATGAAATACTGTGCCAGCGATGGCGCATCTGATCCCCTTAAACTAAGAGGTACTGCACTTCGGAAGCATTTAGCAACAACTGCACAAATCCTCGAACTTGGTGAAAATACTATGGGTGGACTAGCTAACTTTATGGGCCACGACATAGCTATTCACAAAGAACATTATCGTCTACCTAGCAGTGCTATTGATCTTAGTCAAACATCAAAAATTCTTACAATTATGGAAGGAGAAAACGTCGAACAATACAGGGGAAAATCACTACTTGAAATTAAAAATACAATAATGGCAAATAGCAACACCCTCAACCAGTCAAGGAAATCAAAAGCTGAACATGTCATACTTTATCTTCAGGCAGCCCTAGCGATTTTGAGAACAGTCAAGAATTTTGTACGCAAGCAGCTAAAAAACGATACATACATTATGTAATTACATACATTATGTATTACTTACATTACACGTTATTGGATACTATTTTCCGGACTTTATCACCGAATTTTCAATTGCTTTGCTGCATATGGTAGTTATTAAGATGTGATTTGTACAAATGTACATGTTATACGCGAAATAACAAAAATATGACGTTAAAATTTTTCTCCAGGATAAGCATTGGTAGTTTTTAGATATGCACCTATTTGAAATCAAAGCAAATTGCTAGCTGCAGTGTTATCCGTAGTTCAAAAATCAAATTTGTTGGGAATGTAGCCAATTCAATCAAAACACAGCTCTATTGTTTAGCTCGAGCTTTCGGTTTTTATTTAAAACCTTCTTCGAGAGTAGAAACTAAAAGACGTGTGATGGATGATAGGACAAAAAGAGAAATTATACTGAACAATTACTTACATGTTGTGACTTAAAATGGCATTTGACATGTAACATGTTAAAAGCTCGAGCTAAACAATAAAGCTGTGTTTTGATTGAATTGGCTACATTCCCAACACATTTGATTTTCGAATTCTGACCAGTATAGCCGATAGTGTCCACCAATCTAACGTTCTCCCTAGTTTTTCAATCGGTAAATGTGCTTTCGGTTTGGAGACGCTACTATCTAGCACTTATTATTACCCTGTCAACATTATTGTTCACCCAAAGTTATGTATGAAAAATTGAATTATTTTATAAAAAGCAGCTAAAATACTATTATTGAAGTACATTCCGTTATTATAGCTAATATCCCTGAGGTCTTAACATTAGCATGAATTAAATTTTGACTTGAAAAATATTAAAAATCGAAAATTGGGAAGCTTCTACAACAAATATATTAAAAATATGTTTATTAAGTAGTTACTTACTACTCCTATATGTATCCTTATTTTTAACGGTCAGATGTGATATTCTTTATGGGCTTTATATGCTTTACATTAATCCTTAGTTAATTTTACATGCTTCAAAAGAACTTTTAATGACCTAGTATGGACCTGGGGATACTTTGATGAAGAAATTCTTTTAAATTATTTACGTGCGGCGAGAGATATAATGGCCTTCGTACAGACGCAATAAAACGCATTGTGCCGGCCAAGGGTTGTATTTTACAAAAGTACCTGTTCAAGATTCGTTCTCGGGAACCATTAAACTGCAAATACGAAATCAAAACAAGCAGAAGAGAAAGGATCAAATAATAAAAAAGCGAATATAATAGAAAGAGGGAATGACTTTGTCGTAAAACTTGATCCGAGTTATAACACGGTGTTTGACGGGACGTATAACTTTTTACAATGTACAATATAGATTCGTAAAAATATATCTCGCACGATATCTATGTATGTATTACACGTATACGTAAGCCAAACAACGTTTATATCCTTTCATATTTGAAATCGTAAAATAACTCTTCCACAACCACTTCCACTTTTTTCTGCTGCGAGAAATTCATCGTGAATAACCTTAAGAAAATGTTTATACAACCGTTTAGACAAGTGAACGTTATGTGCTCCTTTTCATTTTAGATTTCTTAAAAAGGAATACTTGCGTGGTATATAATAACAAAACACTTTTGCAACTTTCAGTTACTCTGAATGTAATGTATCACATTATGGCGTTTGTCATTTATACAGAATACTGTTGTTTCCCAAATTTGTTAAATCTCTCCACTTAAAAAGCTTATGATAGAACTGACACACACACTTTCCCGTACCGACAGTAGCTTAAACCTAGAAAAGAATCACAAAATTTTCATTACGAAGGCTTAACGCGGTGCATTATGATGAAAAACTGTTGCCATCATTGTGTCACAGACAATCCCGCTGAGCGATTACAATGGCTAATACGTTTTTTGCCCCAAGCACAAAAATACCTGATTCCCATATACTTTTGCATGCTGAAATCAATTATGTGTTCAGAATTTCTCCATCACCCTTAGTTTTTATATTCTAGGATCCACCTAAAATATGCATGCATAGATAGGTAGTAATGAGAACATGTGTTGACGTTATTTCAGTTGTTGGCTACAGCTCGGAACTGATCAAGCAGCATGCAAATGGTTAATGTTTGAACATGTCTTGAAGTGTTAAGACCCGCATTTCCCATTCCTAGATAGCATCTCTTGTTATTTCGGTTGTCGACTAGAGCTCGGTGAATGAACATATACGTTGACGTTGTTAACGTTTTACAGAGTCTTGTGTTGTGGTGCGTTCAAGCTATTCCATTGAAACCGCGAACATTTGATCACCTGTAAAAATCCCAAGGAAATGTGTAAACCAACCGAACTCTTTTTGCTACATTTGCGGCGAATTGACCTTTAAATGCCAAAAACTTTCACACCTCTCCTTAAATCGTGTTATGGGCAGTATTTCAAGTGCAAAGTTGGTGGTGAAGACAAAAGCTGGGCTCCCCGAATTTGCTGTGTTACATGTGCCAGACTTCTTACAGCATGGACAAAAGTTAAACGACGTATGCCTTTTGCTATTCCTATGATTTGGAGGGAATCATCAGATCATATTACCGATTGCTATGTTTGTCTTACAAATAGAAGTGGTATGACTTCTAAATCCAAACATACTGTAAAATATCCTAATATTCCATTTGCACTAAGACCAGTATGGATGGATTGAATGGTGGGGGAGGGTGGCAAAAGCCACATGCACTTGGGCCACCATATTGGCCCCTTTGTGCTACCTCCCCCGGCGGCGTCGCTCTTCCACCACCTACCTGAGCCAACCCAACCTGAGTATGAACTCGAGCTCCAAGTAACATGCACGACAGAGGGGGCTAGTAACTAGTCCCATGCGGTGCATGTGCTTATTCAGCTTGCAGTGGCCTGTCAACAGCCCTACAACTTGGCGAAGGTTGCTGCGAGAAAGACGTAGGTAATATTTTGCCGTCCTGGACGATAGCCTGGGAATGGCTTTGCGTGCCTGGCAGCATGCAGTTTCGGAGTCCCAGTATCTCACAATCCGGAATTACCTGTGCCTAAACCTCCTCAAAACATGACACTAAGCGACGATGAAAGTGCTGATGACGAAGTAAACGAAGAAAGTTTTGCGGGTGACAATATGGATTTAGATCCAACATTTCAACCTGACTCGTCTTATTCTGTGCCGCATTTTCTAAGTCAAGAAGATCTCAACGACCTCGTCCGCGATTTAAAGTTGTCTAAGAGACAAGACGAACTTCTAGGTTCCAGATTAAAAGACTGGAATCTTCTTCAGAGTGGAACAAAAGTTTCCCTTCTTTGTAATCGCCATGCAGAATTTGAGAATTTCTTCTCTAGTGTGGATCTAAGGCCAGTGCAATTACACCACTATTATTAATTAATTATCTCTGGCTAGCACGTTTGAAAGGATCTACTATAATTTATTTTTTCTAACGAAAAATTTCCAGCATACCATGAAAATTTTAAATCTACTACGAAACTGTTATAATTTACTAGGAAAGTACAGTGGAATTTGGTACGGAAATATTCTTTGTATTGGCAAAACAGAGCTATCAAGAATTTGGATTAATTTTTAACAAAGAAAATGCCAAATTGCCGTTTGGAATGAAGCATTTTTTTATTCTAATGATTAATTAAGACAACCAACATAACAAAGGTGAAGTGTAATTTCACATTAAGTTTTCTAAGTGTTCTCCTTGTGTTTCAAGTCAATTCTGGGTTTATTCCATCATATGCAGTACGTATACGGTCTTTCAGTTCGCCAAAATTACGTATTTGCATATTATTGTAAACTTTACTTTTCAGGTAACCCGAAATAAAGCAATCGTTTGGATAGAGGATTTGTACGGGATCAATAAGTAATGGATTAATGGAAAGGAAATTTAGTATTTTCCAATGAATAAATGTAGGATACAACCCAAGTGTTGACCTCACCATTTATTATCTACTACGAAAATGTTAAAATATTAGGATATAGTAGAACTTTATTATGTTGTCAATAAAGTGCAAAATTTCAGCTTTGAATGAAGAAATTATTGTATTGTAATTGTTAATTAAGACAAACAAAACAAATGTAAATGTAGCCTCGTCAGCAAAAAGTGTTTTATTCAAAATGTCTATGTTTTCATTTAACGAATTAAACATTGTTTCGCAAAAATCTGTTCGGCTTATTTTATCTTCCTCGAAAACTTCATTATAATTTGTATTTTGTATGGCTTATAATTGAATTCTTTCACGGTTTTGTATATCGAACTGTATGATACTTCATAATGTTTGTCTTCATCTAAAAGCGATCCTACATACCGTTTCTCTACATAACTTATATATTCGGATTGATGTGTTCTGTTGAAACGTGATTGGCTTTATTTATTTTTGTGTGAGATCACAACCATCTGCTTTGAATTTGTTAAAAATATTGAGCATAGTTTCTATACGTGCTATAGGCCTTCAGGATAATTGACTGAAAACACTAACACGTCTTAAATTATTACGCTGGTAAACAAAATTTCAGATTTATTTTGTCCCAATAGGTAAAGTGGCTAATCTCGGTAGTACTTCTTACATTTATTTCATATCTGTTTTCAGAAGTTTTCTATCAGGCAGGGTTTCAGAGTGACAAAGCAATGAAATTTTGTGAAAGTATATATTATATGTGTATAAATCATGAGATAATGACGTACAAAGTGATATATTTACTTGGAAAATGTGCTGATATATGACTTTCGGCTGTACTTTGCGTCAAAAACATCTCTCTTCAGCGTAAAGCAATAATCTGCCAACATAGCAGGGCTCCATTTGCCTGGATATCACAAGCACTTTCATCGTCGCTTAGTGTCATGTTTTGTGGAGGTTTAGGCACAAGTAATTTCCGGCTGTGGGGCACTGGTCTCAATGCAGATGGAATATTGGAATGGATGGATTCGATGGTGGGGGAGCGTGGCAAAAAGCCACATGCACTTGGGCCACCATATTGGCCCCTTTGTGCTACCTCCCCGGCGGCGTCGCTCATCCACCACCTTCCTGAGCCAACCCAATCTGGGTATGAGCTCGAGGCGGCAGTCGAGACGCCACCGACGTCGCCCATAGTGAGCGAGCACTCCCCCAGAATAGCAGCTCTCATTTGAACGAGCGCCGGACAGTCGCACAAAATGTGCTCCGGCGTCTCATCTTCAATGTAAGATGCACGGCAGAGGGGGCTAGTAACTAGTCCCATGCGGTGTATGTGTTTATTCAGCTTGTAGTAGCCAGTCAACAGACCTATAACTTGGCGAAGGTTGCTGCGAAAAAGAAGCAGGCAGTATTTTGCCGTCCTGAACGATAGCCTGGGAATGGCTTTACGTGCCTGGCAGCATGCAGTTTCAGATTTCCATCTGTTTTCATGCAGAATGGTAGTCCGTTGTCTCATTAAGTCGTTGAGTGCCGCCGACGTTAGAGGTAACCCAACTAGCACAATAGGTATCCGGGCACGTAATTACGACTATTAAAATGACTTTGAAGTACCTCGCGACATAACATGGGAACTTAAAAAGAACGTTCCTATTACCATATTAATACCAAAATGGGGAATAATTTCGTGGTAATATTAACGGATCTGCCTCGGTATATGGCTACGGTCGCTGAAACGTAGC
>JARFOC010000048.1:181058-208591 GCA_031763485.1 Osmoderma eremita
CTGTATGAGCGAGCTATTTTATGTTGACATTTAAAAATTAGGTTATGCGTCAGAGCTGGTATTATCTCTGATGTATGGCAAATTTAATTCAAATTTCGCGCGCTTCTCCCGCCGTGGTCCACGCGTGGTCAGGTGCGAATAAGAAAATACGAATATCCGTTGTTAGGCAGAAATGCTGATTCTTTTTTATGTCCGTGATATGTTGGAAACATAGTTGGGAAACATAGCGGTATCCATGTAATATATATAATCTAAGAGTATTACATATATGGTGTCCAGTGATACACGTTAGTTGTGTTTAAATTCCGTTCAATGGTTTTATATGGAAAGATGGAGCCACTAGACTATTATATGTCATTTCACGAGACTCAACTGAGAGGAAGGTCTCAAACTGAGACCTTCCGAAGAAAGCTTTTTGAACCACTTCTGTGCTGTTCTATCACGTACGGCATCATCTCCGAATGCAGCTTTGGTACCAAGTTTGTATTCATATAATAAACAACCTCGAATTAAAGTTTTATTCGTTGTCACTTTCAATTATTAAATTAAACAAAAAAAAACAAAATGTGTACGTACCCGATAAAAGAAGGATTCATACGAAAGTAGATGACAGATAACAAACAAGTGTTATCGATATATAACTTAAAAAATATTCATGGCACTCTATACAAAAATTGCATGAATTTATTTGGTTACCCGATATATACATAGGTATTTATGGGGTGTGGTAAGGGTATTTCGACATAATTCTACTATTTCAAGACACTGTCTCCTATTTATTTATATCACGGTATGACAAATAAATAAATACACCAAAAAATTTGATCTCAGATAATTTATTTGACTAAATAACCATGTACATAAGTACGCGGAACACACAATATTGCTAAATATTATCTTTATACATAGAAATGTATATATTTCAATACCAAAACATTATTTGTTTTTTTCTCAAGTGACGTCCGTGTAGTCGGAAATTGAGAAAAATATATACTATGCTTTGGTGTATTTCATATTTAAACATTATCAACATGGAATATACAGCAAATCGCTAAAATCTCCTTACAAAATCAAATTTTAAAATCTTTGGTGTTTATTAGTAAAACCGACAGTTTATTTTACATGGTAGCGATACTCGACGCAGAATGATTTTGTAAGGAAATCGAAACGATAAAGATTAAAAATAGAAAAGAACACATTAATCGTACATACGAATACACACATTTCTTACAGCCTATGAGTGTGTCAGAAATGATTGGTAAAAGTATAATTTTTTATTTGACGTTATTATATTTTTACTATGAAGGCAGAAGTTAACGGAAATATCATATATTACTGCCATTTCAAGTTCTTTTTTCAAAAATATGTGTGTATATATCTTCTGCGTCTATATAATATATAAATAAATAACACCCATATTTAGGCATAATATTAAAGGAATGT
This sequence comes from Osmoderma eremita, assembly GCA_031763485.1. NCBI lineage: Eukaryota > Metazoa > Arthropoda > Insecta > Coleoptera > Scarabaeidae > Osmoderma > Osmoderma eremita. The sequence continues at coordinate 182,502 of JARFOC010000048.1, forward strand.
ATGAATTTTGGTGTAGTCTATTCAATTAGTTGTTATATTGTTATTATTACTTTTTTTCGATAAGAGAGATTTGCCATAAGATACCAAATAATACTTTCATAGCCTACTGCAAATAGCTTGATCGGTCAGTGTCGTATACGTATCGTATATCTATTTAACCAGTCAAACTATTTAGAGTCGAATACACCTTAATGATAGCCCTTATTACATAAAAAAAGACCTATTAGACAGTGTACATACATTAAATCTATAAATTGTCATCTACTTGGTATCATTTTTAAATGGTGAAAAAGATGAATAAGGGTCAAACCCTAGCAATGTGCCGTGCGAGCAACAAATCCCAAGGACCACGTGACCGGTCAATTTAGTATTTTTTTGTTTTAAGGTTGATTTGGTTAGTTTGCAGTATGAGTTGGCAATAATAATGCCATTAGAGTGCATATCCAGGTTAGTAACATAAGCAGTGTGACCAACTGATATAATTGAAGTTGTCACGTGGTTCTCGGTATTTGTTGCCCCCTCTGTAAATTAAGAATTAAATAAAAAACATTTCATTACGATTATAGTTGCATAATGACATTCAAAAATCACATTTCCAATAACAGAAAAATAAAATTCTTATTTTCTGTCTCCCTATTCGTAATATTCAGAACATATTGAAGCATTAACGTGAAAATTACTTCTATTGCTTATCTGAAACCAATTAAAATTATCATTAACACGTGGTATACAAAGTGATTTTGTGTCTGAGGACAGCTTAAATTTTCCGCCACCTCAAATTTTTATTACGTTAGTAATACATGAATTCGTCTATCCATCTCATATCCCGTCAGTGGCATCTCAAGCAGGATGGTGTATCAGAATAATGTATTATATGTTTAATGAAATGCTAAGAAGCCCAATTTTTTATCATGACATTTGTTCTGAGAAGAAATGATTTTAAAATAAACGCGAAATCAATAATAATACAAAAACTAAAAGTTAGTTAACGAGTAGCAGCATATGATAAAAGGAATAAACAATCTTTAGTTAATTTTATTCAGTATAGTACCGCTAAGAATGACAAATACACTAAAAACTGTGGCGGGAAATTTAACCTGCCGTCAGACAATTAAAATCGCTCTGTATAAAATGTGGTGAAATATTTCATACTTTTAAATGATTATATAATTCATTTCAAATCTCTCTTATAAATATGTATCAAGATCAATAGTTTATTTCATTTAATATATTCCATTATGAGTTACATATATCTACAAGACAAAAAATGTTAATGTTTAATATATTTCAAAATACAAACATTTGCGTATAAAAAGAAAGAAGAAACATTTATAAATCAAATTATTAAATAAATTACAAATAAGAACGATAATTATAATTTCGACGCAATCACAGTTATATAAATTTGTTTTATAAATATATATTATACCTTATAACAATATATTACCTGTCAAGTAACACACTGTATATCATACATCGTACATAGATATAATACTCGCAAGCAGTAGTAAGATATAGAAATTTGTGCTCCACTAAGTTATTATTACAAGATGGTAACACGCGTTGAATTAGGTGAAAGTTAAGTCATAACAGTAATAATTAAATCACAAAAAATCTACAGTTAACTTAACCATTACATATGAAATTGCAAAGATTAAACTCTTTCATAGGACGCTCACATTCTCCAGAATTTAGAAACATTCCTGATATGAAAATACATTTTGTGGCAATTGCATGATTAAAAAACTAGTAATTTAAGAAAATACTGGTTTTAATATATGCGTTTATTAACATATACTTTTATAACAAACATATACTTCTGTACAAGGGAGTATGCTATAGTAGCATACTCCCTATACAGTTTCATTAATACGTCATCCAAAAAAAAATGCTTTTAAGATGAAGTTATAATAATTTTTATGGTAATGACCAGTGGCGGAGTTTCATCCGCCGCCGAACCCAACTATATAAAAAAGTCAAATATAAAATTTAAAATCAAAAGGAAACGAGAAAAAAATTACCTAATTTATGAGGTAACAGTTGCTATACATCATTCACCGAACAGATGGAGTACAAAAATGCATGATCAATGCGTGATACGAAAACTAAGCTTTCTATTGGTTGGTAAGAACTACCGAAAAGTCCATTGCCAACGATGTAAATTAAAAAATCGTGTTAAAAGGCGGCCTTTAAATTTCAAGAAGCGATTATTCGAATGATTGCTATAGACTATTTAAATAAGGGTGAAAATAGCATCATATGTTCTAAGATTAAATTTCTGTTTGTTTCTTGCTAAAAACAGATATAACAACAATTGCACTGCTAAAATAGGAGAGAAAGATAATAAATTAAATTCATTGATCTAAAATGTATAACAAACCATACCAAGGACTCGCAATGTTTATATATAATCAAACCACAACATAACCCCTTTATTCCTCTGCGGCGACGTGTATTTATTCATTTCAGTTTTGATCTCGTCTTTTTCCTCTATATTCGATATTTGTGTCTTTTTTAAGACTCTATTAAAACATAAAATATAACGGGCAAGGCAAAACAGTGTCAATATACTTTGTATTTATAATAAATGTACATACAATATACAGAACGTTGAGTACGCTTTTTGGTGTTTCTTTTTGTAGTGTTGCAATTTTAAAGGTGGCTAATCACATTAAGCATACTTTCATAAGCATAAACACATCCATAATTAAAACATATTCTAAATAAAATAAAACCTGTGATTTCTTTTTGTTACGGCACAACTACTTTTTTAATAACATTTTAACACCGTTTTACTAAGAAAAATTCTTTTGAGCCGATCACACTTTAATATTTTAATTTTCCACCTACACCATGTTATACATTATTATTTATTTGCTCCACCCTAAAATAAAAATCAGATTGCAATAGGCAGCAAAAACATAAAACGAAAGTTTACTTTTCATTATAAAGACGAATATATTTCCGAAATCGGTTACAAACAGTCATAGCTGGATGGAATTAACTATTTTTCTGTTTTCCAGTGTAAAACCGGTTTTGAACGTGCACGATTATTACGTGATCACTCCATCTGTTCGGTAAACAAAGTATAGTTAATATATTTATTTTTGTTATGCCTTTTATCTCCTCTTTGCTGTTTATTCATGTTTATGTAATACCTAAAATGTTATTACATCATTTGTTCTTCTTTGATGTATGCCTACTTAAAATATTTAATGATGTTTAGTTACAAATGAATACTAATTTTATAATTATTTTTGTTTAAAATTAATTGAACGGAATTATAATCCAAAATATATATCTTTGAAATTAAAAAATAAATGTCTACAAATCGAAGTTCCGCCACTGGTAATGACCTGCAAACCCAATGTAGAATATGTTTTATAAAATTCCCCATGCAATCTTAGATTCTCTATTGGTATATTACTCCGTCTGAAGTTACTGATAAAGTTTTGCGCCATTATCCGAACTATTCCTTGATTAGAGTCCGTCTAAGTTAAAGTGAGCCTTTGATCAGCACCGTCCTTTTACGTGCACATATGGCGGCAGAAATTTAGCGCAATCTGCAAATGAACCTGATCATTATGTGCAGTTTGGGACTGTACTCGTCCAGTTTGCCGTTGAGAGAGGCGTGGGATGAAGGGAATTATGCATTAGTTAGCATATTTTCCGCGTCTCATTTTTACTTGGACGGAGTCTAATTGAAATAAAAGGTGGCATAATGTCACAAATTTGCACACAATTTAATTTTAAACGATATTAATAATAACAATCGTTAAAAACAATAATTTAATTCCTTCTATTTAAATCATACAATCACAATTTTACTTATATTGGTTGTCGTTCATAATTTAGCACAGATTTGTTTGTGATCCATAAAATCTTACTAGTTTTTCAAATTAATCTTTTATTATTTACGTAATTTTCAGTAAAAGTATATATTATTTATAAACAATTTCCATAGGCTAGAATCACACTACCGAGACATTTAAAATTTGGCTTCAGATTTGTGATACTTTAAATAAAATTTAGTATTACGCGATATACAGTTATATACTGTGCAAACATTAAAAATTACCGATACTAGCACAATTCTTAGTAACTAGAGCACAATGTAATTTGAAGATAAATAACCATAATGCAAATTGTATATAAATAATTTACAGGAGCATCTAACCTAAAAAAACTTTATTAAAAATAAGATATAAAGTTTTCTTCTCACCATCTATTATAAAATTTCAAAATTACAACGCCCAAAATAAGTTTACGTATCCGCTCATAAAAAAGAAACAGTAAAAATAATAAAGGATTCAAAATCGTAAGAGTAACCCAAAATGATTTCCTAGTGACTGAAGCATATATTTTAAAAAATAAATAACATTTATATATATACAATTATTATACACACAGATTTGTCTATGTAAATTATAATAAAATAATAACTAATTTGATATTTTCCTTTCATAATGGACGCACCTAGCTACGATACAATACAAAAACTAAATACAATCTAACAAGCGCTTCTTAAAACTTATATATTACAGAGTAGGTGCCACATCTTTCTGGCTTAATTCAACTATACATATATAATATAATAAATAGTAGGTGTATAAATGTAATATGCGTGTATATCTGACTAAATAAAAAGCATTAACGCTTTAAACAATTTGTTGTAAATATCCCCGGGAAAATGCTGTACTGGCTATCCATTTTTAGTTAAACTCAAAATAAAATTATTTTTTTTATCATTGAGTATTTTATGTAGAGCAAGTTACATTGAGTTTTGTTTACTAATTCAAACGAACAATATTAAGGTTATCAAGTTTACTAGCTATGATGAATCCAAATACATAGAACTATTAGAAGGTTTATGTTCCTCGTAAAATAAATGAACCGACCCATGCAGAACGGGCTTAAGCAATTGTTTTCTTGAATTGACTTTTTGGGTTTAATATATTCTTGAATGCCGCCTGAATGAAAACGGTTGCAATCCTAAACACATTTGCTATCTAACGTTTTTATTAAAAGAAGGTTTATTCTTTTAATAAAAACGTTATTTTTTTACATTAGCCCTCTTCCGAATGGGCCGATTCAAATATATAGGTATATAAATACGTAACCTTTGAAAGATGTACGAGTTTACATACTTATACGTAAATCTTTGTGAAAAAACCCATACACAAGAAAAGCATTTCGACATACAGCAAATGTACGACTATTAATTTTTTGGGAAATTTTAAATAACCTATTATTATTATTATACATCTTTTAAAGATCTGCATCAAGCAAGATAAACGTCAATGAAAATTATACGCTTCATCATAGCATAACTCATAAAACTTAACAATCCAAACGACAAGTCTGGTGGCGATCCGAAATAAGAGACCCGTAGTTAACAAAAAGATAATTTAAAAGAAAAGATACATTACGTTATACTATACTTCAGGTTGATTATCGCTTATTCTTTACATATCTTTTGTTTTCTCTATGGTACAGATATAGTGAAGCCGAGGCACATACAAGTATTTCTTCGTTAATTTGCACATATGGCCCAAATAAATATGTTTATACGGTAAGAATTGCGTATGAGTAACAAAATTTAGAAAAAAAAATTCATACATGCCGCTATAACTCTCTTACTATATGTTATTGTCACACGCCTTCCATATACAAACAAATTAAATAGAAGAAATATTGGATATAAAACAAAAACTTATTAATTGAAAAAGTAAAAACTGATATTTCGAATTGTGTCATCACGTGACCTAAAAAATAACAATTTACTGTTTTTACGATACAAAAACAAATCTAACGGTGCGTTAACTTCACGATAATGTTAAATATATAACAACTAGATGTCGTCGAAAAATTCTTAATCATTATTTTGAATAATACATGAAGTGTAAATTTAAGGTAACAAACAACAAGGAAGGAAAAGGCCGCTACGGCACGCGCGTGGCCTTGTTGTTATACGTTGAAACGAGTTTCGGATCCGTCGGCTAACATCAGGGTTACCGTTCGATTATTTATCCAAACTAACTTCGCTAACCTCATTGGATTTAACCGTGACACATCCGCTATTGGTGCTGTACTATAGGATTTTATACAGCGAGTTTGAGCTGCACCCAAACCAAACATACCTGTAGTACAAAATAAGTGCTTTAAAAGCAAGCAAGCAAATCTAGTATTGATACAATTTGTAATAGTATGTACAGTAAATCAAACCCCAGCAACCGTGGTTGCGCTGACTTATGGTTTCTTGCTCCGAGAATCACCAGTTTCTGAAAAATTGTGATTCGCGGTTACCGAAAATGGTGACGTTCAGTTTCAACCGCAGTTACCAGAATAAGAAGCTGGTTAATTATGGTAATTACCATTACTAGCGGTTATGTTTACAGTTTACAACTTCTTGTTATATTAGAAACTATAAGCAAGGTTACCATGTTGAAATGTAAAGAACGTTCCGTGAATAACCATATTTTTCAGAAAACTATTAAATAAACCACCGAAATCACGATTTCAGTTACTTGGAATCATTCACGGTACATACTATGAACTTGGCAAATTAAATACTGTTAAATATACAGATTGTTAATGGCTTCTATCGTCAAGTCCATGCACTTCGACAATCTTCATGGATGAGTGAGGGACGCTTATCGCGGTTATATTGCGGTGATAGAATCGATGCGCTGAAAGAAGAGATACGAGGGATGCCTTTTATATTTCGGGAATAGAGAATACTAAAATTAATCATAGTACATGGCTTTCTTATTTTTCAAAACATTCTCCATGAAGAACAATACAATTGTGCATGCGCTTAAACATGTTTTCGTAACACTTTTTCCATTCCGATTAAGGTACCTCCAAAATATCCATTTTGAAAGCGTCGACCGCTTCTCCCGTCGAAAAACGTTAACCACGTATTTTTTGTTTGATGTGCGGAAACAAAAAGAAATCATTGGGTGCCAAATCAGGGTTGTACGGCGGATGACTCATCAACTTAACTTTTTCAGTTGCCAAAAACCCTTTTATTTGAGCTGATGTGAGAGATGATGTGGAGAATGATCCGTCTTCGGCGGTTGGTTTCCCTTATGTTTCCCAATACTTCTGGCAAACAAATGATTGTGTACCATTCAGAATTGACCGTCCGACGTTGCACTAATGGATACAGTTGCCACATGTCCGGTTTTTTCCCAAGAAACAGGCAACCATTTCCTTCGAAGTGCTTCGTGCGCGGACAACTTTTGTTGGATTTGGCTCATCTTGAAAGACCCATACAGCCGACTGCTGTTTAGTTTCGGGCTCATATGCATATATATGCATGAATATTCACCTGTTACGATGTCATAGACATATTTTGAAGTATCGTGATCGTATTTTTGGAGCATCTCGTTCAACCAATACACACGAGCGTTTTTTTGACCGATTGTGGAATCCAACGCGCCCAAATTTTTTTGATGGCCAAATGTTGATGCAATATTGAATGTATGCTGGTCCCACTAATACCCAAGGATACCTAAATCTCACGATAAATCACATGTCGATCTTGCAATATCAGTTCACGCACAGCATCAATGTTTTTCGAAACAACAACTGATTTTGGACGGCCTTCGCGAAATTCGTCAGTGAGTGAAGCATGGCCAGGATTGAATTCCGCGTACCACTAGTTTTAAATGGTGCTTCTTCGCCAAATGCTGAATTAAGTTTATCGACGCACTGTTGTTGATGTAATCCACGTCGAAAATTGTAAAAAATAATGTCACGAAAATGTTCACGAGTTAATTCCATTTTTTGACCAAGGCGGAAATTTACGATACAGGCGTCAGTTGTCAGGTGGCAGCACCTGGAACGCCTATTCTCGAAATATAAAAGGCATCCCTCGTACTAGTTCCCGAAATTTCATTCAATTATGTTTAAGTTATAGTTGTTTTTCTTTAATTGGCAGTTCTATTAGCTAGAATATTTTTTCATTGTAGCTATTTTATTTTACATCATAGCAGAGACAACTTGAGAGGTGCAACTTGCACCATGAAATGGTTCGGAAATTGGTGTGTTAGCTATCTTTGTTTGATCTTAAATTAGTATATATGGTTAACTTTTTTTTATGAACACACTGTTCGGATTACTCCTCCCCCACAAAGTATTAATTAATTCGGGACATGTGTTTCGGGAATACGTAAATTCCCATCGTCAAACCGTATAAGCGAAATTGTAACTATATTTAAAAAACATGCACTACTTTCATTTTTCCTCTCTTCCCCTCTATCCATCCCTAACATATTTACAATCTTTCACAATCTTTCAGAATTCAGAAGGACCACCCCGAGTGTTCCTAAATGTGTGCTGTCACGGTTACAAATCCATTAAACCAGACCCGGCCAAGTATGCTTTATCTGGATTAAGGTTTTTATTCTTTTTAATATATATTGATTCATAAGCATCTAGCTCGCGCGTCGAAGTTACTGATTTCAACAGTTTTAAATTATCTATATTTATATTATGTGCGGCTTTTTTGGATATGTTCAACAACATATCAATGGCAGAGCTGTACGTACGTGTCTCGTAATAATGTGGCTTCGACGCCCACGACACGAGCCCCGTAAGGCACACGTCTCGTCAATGTGAGGCTAGACCTTTAATTAATATTTTGTACGGGAGGAATAATCCGAACAGTGTGTTTATTGTACTTCCCCACAGTCCTTGCCATCTTTTTTGTTTCAGTTTTCGAGTTGAAACGTGTACTGAGGTAACTAACGAACAATGATCAATTGTAGAATTATTTTCCGGGTGTTGTCGCGTAATACTATTTATACTTGACGTTTCACTGAGCATGCTGTTTTTTTCAAAAGTTGTCAGATGTTGTTATTTTACGTTCCTTGTTATATAGAGCATCCCTGTTCCGCTTCGTTGAATCGTAAATGTTCTGGCCCATTGAACCGTATCCTTTACGGTCTAGTGATTTCATAGTGCCAATTTCCAAGCATTGCTGATCTGGTATCCAGCCCCGCGATTGAAGTTGTTACTATACATCATTACTTCTATAGATTCACGTATATATATTGGGTGATAGTGGGCCGCCCCGGCTAATATTCATACTTCGTTGTAATCTATGCAGGTGCAGATGTTCGCCTACCGCTGACTTCTCTGTATGTCCTAATCGTGCGTCCCTTTCGTGTTCCTTCACTTCGTACTGGATGCTCCGTCCTGTCTGTCCGATGTAGCTGTTTCCACAATAGCACTTTAGTTCATATATGTCTTTTGTCTGCAGCTTCGGTAGTGCATCCTTGGTAGATGACAGCAATATTTCTCTTTTCTTTAGTGTATTGAACCGTGTGAAGATATTCTTCCATCCCAAAATCTTCTTCAATCCGTCTGTGACTCCTGCAATATATGGTAGATGTGCATACCCTATCGGTTTTTATTGGTCTTCCTTCCTCGTCGGTGCTCGTGGTTTACGTTTGGTACTATAGTTGCTCGTCTCAAATTGTCTCTCATCACAGATATTTTTTCACTCAAGCAAGAGCAACCAAAAATATAAGCATTTATTTCCGTGAAAAATACGCATACTAGTTCAATCTCGTACAAAGCAATAGAATTTGTTTTTGATTAACATTTCTAAAGAAAACCTATTTAGTTTCCTTTTTATTTATTTGTTATTTATTTTTTATGGTTAGAATAGAATCATTGTATTTTTCTTCACATATAAAATGAAATTTTTCCCGAGTTGGAGAGTAAAGATCACAAGGACTATGGGACAGTATCGTAAACTTTACATATCGGAGCATTCCTAACCTCATAACAACTTCATTCATTCGGGACACTATTTCGGGAATATGTGGATTCTTATTGTTAAGTGTATGGCGGGCCTATGGTCCAAGGAAAAGGAGATAGAAGTAAGACTGGGGAAAGGAAACGAAAATGCGAGAAGCCTTAATAGAATACTGAAATCAAAAGAAATACCAAGATCGTTCTATGGCGATATATGCATGGACGTGAGTGCTGAACAAGAAAAATCAAACTTGGAAATATGGGGAAAGAAATATTACCGGAAAATTTCGGAGGTACGTAACCAAAACCTTGAAGGCAAAGACGATTGAATACAAAACCGTATAAATTGTATAAAAACCAAATATAAGTGATTTCGTCAGAGCCAAGAGGTTGCACTAGTTGAGACAACTGCAGACGATGGAAAACCCCCACAGTGTTAAAAAATCTGTGGCATTCTATATAACAACATAAATAGATACTTTATAAACGAGAATAAATTGTTAGTTGTCGCAACAACATTATTCTAGGCACTATACGGCTGCGTATTATCTATTAGGTCTAACGTCAACAAGCTGCTTCGTTTAACTTCGGCTGACAATAGAAGCCGTTAACGATTCGTAAATTGCAAACAAATACTTACCCGTACTAGTTTGCCAGAAGCATAATTTATTTTCCCCGCAAGCGTAACTAACCAAATACTTCCCATCAGGACTGAACGCCGCCGCAGTTATAGCCGCAGAATGAGCAGTAATTGTGGTGCATTTCGTCTGGCGCAACTCATAAAGTGTTAATGAACCGGTACTAGCACCAACTGAGAAAGAAAAATTTTTGCAGATTGGTTTAGAAGAATTATATTTGTATCGATAACACATACCCGCTATCCGCCTGGTAGCTGGACAATGCGAAACTTGATTGAACTTACAAACTACGGGAAATACATCTTGCAGTCCTTTGGTTTTTAATTGTCCCGGATCCAGGCAATGTAGGATTATATCCATCAGCTAAAACAATTATGTAGCATATAATAAATATTAGATTAACACGTACCGTACCTCCACTAATAATTCCGACATTTCTATTGGTAACTTATCAATCAACATCTCCACACATCGTAATATTTCCGGCTTGGCTTTATGTAAAATTTGATTGCTCATATTTATGTTTAGCGTCTGTGCGTTTTGCTGCATTGTGTTGTACCTAGCGACTTCTCTCGCCATTGTCGTTATGAAAGCAGCGGGTCTGCAAACATTAGTTAGTATTAAAAAATAATAATAACGAAAACTACGAATACCTACCTAGCTGTCGCTATCAGTACAAGAGCGTGTCTTGCTGTTCGACAAGAATCGACGTGAGGTGTTAATGGAAGGCCATACGTCATATTTGGCACTAATTTATCGGCTTCTGAACACAATTCTAGCAAACCTATGAAAGGAAAGATAAATTTAATTAAATTTGACAATCTTTTAATCTGTTTAATTTGTATTTACCTATTAAAATCTTACTAATATCTAAATAGGGTTCCCACACAGTAAAACCGCGGCCTATGAGATCTATTGCGGCTCTCCTCAGTGGCGTGTAAGCAGGTAATTTAACAGAAGGAGGTGCCAATAATAAATGCGATAAGGCCATTGACGTCAGTCTTGCTAAATTACTATTTCCGTTGCCTATTGGAAAAATTAAGTTAATCTCACGGTGCAGAAATTGTATACGCAAAACATTTCCACAATTAGATACAAAGTAATAACTATTTTGTTTTAATTCAGTAATATTTCATAAACTCAAGACTTGGTTTTGGGCCAAATGGTACATTTTCTTAAAAGAAAGTTTAAATAATGTTTGAAAAGAAATTCTTGTAAATTGTAGGCAGATAAACATATTTTAAAAAATCAGAAGTATTTAGTATTTCCCAAAAGGTGTTTATCAAAGGTCAACCTCTATCGTTTCCAAAATCATGTCTGAATGTCTGAAATAACGCCACGAGAACTTAGTTTATAGGGGAGTTGCTCGCTAGTGCCAACGGGCAGTGGCGGAGATTTAATAAAACCTTCAGTATAACTGCAAGTCTCAACGAGATCTGCTGTGTATACATGTACAGTGCCGTAAATACTATTTCGGGGTTCTACATTTGCTATAAAAATGTTGCCTACGTAGCGAAAACGACTAAATGACAAAGTTACACAATTTATACCAGGAACGCCGGACCTAAATTATGATGGCGTTAAAATTCAATGTGTAGTTTGTAATATTCCTTTAATGTGTTGGTCCAAAAGGGATTGCCAACGTCACGTAAATAGCAAACAGCATTCTTCAAAAAAAATCACTACGAAATTTTTTAATTTAATGTATGTGTTAGCTTTATTTAATTTACCGTTTCATTTACTAGACAGCGAAGAATATGTCTTCCTTTTGGAACAAATATTCGGACTGCAAATTACCAAGTCGGGCATCGTTGCAGAGATTTCACAGATGTTATTCACTTCGTGATTTCACGGAAGGCTCTTAATACGGTAAGTGTTTGGGTACATATTATAATTTATTTCTGACCATTTATTTTATGTATAAACTTTTATGCGACTATTGGCGCAAATTGAGCAACTCTAATGATTACTACTCACTTATTAAAAAAGAAAGATAAGTTTGTATTATATACATACCAAATCCTTCAACAACGGAACCCTTTCTCTTTTCGTCCACTTGTTTCTTCTTATCTTGAATAATGTCCTGTCCGAATTCAGCTCCTATAACACCTAGTAGTATAACAGCCGTAGTTTGTTTGCGTTTCAATTCCGCCAAACTTGATGGTTTGCGAATTTGTTCCTCTTCCTCCTCCTCGAATTCCTCATCCTTAAAAATTACGGAGCATAAACTACAATTCACGATCTCATCATTATTTTACCTGGGGATCTGGTGTACTCATCTGACCAGAATTATTAGTAACGTGATTTTGAACAGGCTGTTGTGAAACCGCTTGCTGATTTATAATCTCCGTTTGTGTATATAATGGAAGATATTGGGCCCAGGAGTCGACCAAAGTTTTCCGACCCTTGGGACCCATTCTAAAATAGGAAAATCGGTATGTACCATACGTACATAAATGATGATATATTTTGACATCTACCTTCCCAATTCCGCCAACAGCAATGCTTGAGCAGCTTCTCTCACCTCGACACAATGGTGCTGCCACCTTTTAGCCATCATTTCGACGTGCGGCCGTTTGAAATTTTGAGAACCGTTATTAACCACCTTAAATACAAAAGGTAAATATATTTCGCATGAGAAAGGAAGTGCGCGTATTTACTTTATCTGGTAAAAGTACACAATGCAACGTTGCCAACAAAGACCATGCTTGCTTAATCTGGGCTTGTTGTTGCGTATACATTTCTTCGTGCTCTTCATCCTGCCTGCTCCAATTCACTCTGGCATTTAATCTAGCAAATGTAACGATAGATACATATTTTAAGAAATATAAAATGTAAAGCACACCTGTGCATTTTCCTATTTCTTTCTTGTTCAGGCACGAATGTGGCGTTACTCATAGACATTAAGGTGTGACTTAAAGCTATGATAGCTACCAAATGATTACTCGTTAAAGTGGTGCTTAATTCCCAATGCGTTCTAGATGTAAAAATGCACGTCAATTGTTCTCTCCTTATTAGTTCCGGCGGCAGACTGTTCGTGTATGTGCGATCTATATCTTGCATGTGATCATCAATGGGTATAGTATTATGCCAAGTTGGAAGTAGTAAGGACATGTGGTTAGTTTTTGATAAAAGACCAAAAGAAATGGGAACCTAAAATTAAAAATGAAATTTATCCCTTATCAGGTCAATCTAAACAAAATAAGTTTGTTTTCCGTACGCATACTCACCATGGGACGTAAAAGACCTAGTTTAATCTGGCAAACAGTGTCCAAGTCGTGATCCAAACCCCACGCATGAAGTAGAGACAACAAAAGTTGAGCAATTTCCATACCATGACTCACTTCCACAGGATACATAACAGGTTTGTTATTTTGTTTGGTGTTCAAATCATTCATATCTGCAAAGATAATGTTAGGACGGTGACCATACTTCTAGAGAGAATAGGGTAAGATGTTATGTCATAATAATAATGGTTCTTAATGCCCAGCAGGGCGAACTCAATTACAGGACATAATAATAATTTTTTTATTGGCATTTTTGCGCATTAGTCTTCGTCGCTGGTGGCTGGAAAGTGACATTATACCGTGAACAACTCCTGCAGACGTGAAATATTACTCTCGTATGAGGAAATCTACTTCGTATTTCATCAGCTTTCACAAAAAAATGGCACATTGAGTGTCTCTTCCGTCAGTGTCATACCGAACCAATAAGTTTGCTTGATCGATGCCCCTAGGTGTGTAAATCCCGTCAATATTGAACAATAGAAACGGTCAAGCATTAAGCATTAACTGATGAGAAAATAAAACGGATACCATCCAATAGCAGCATAATCCATTTTGTTGGCTACAAATGCGTGATTCATAACGTTAAAAAATTAAATATTTTTAAAATGCGTAGCTGTCGCATAATAAAATCTACAGTCTTTTAAGAAGCCGCACAAACATTTTCTAGTTGGGGTCTAACAGTTCATAATCGAAAAACGCTCCCAAATCTCTAAAAGTCGTCATCTGTTCAATATTATTACCATTTACAGTATATTATATAACAGTATATATAAGAAATTCGGCATTTCAAGAGAGTGTATATGATATAGCAACATGGGTTAATATTATATAGCTCGTTGGTTCGATACCACTCAGCAATCAAATCAAGGTTTTGCTGCAAGAAATACAGATCATCTGCTTCGGTAATTTCAAGGTAAATCAGCATATGCCAGGACAGGACAAGTGATGCTGTCAGTGTAGCCGTTTTTAAATAAATTGAAAAGAAGTGGTCTAAGGTTCAGTCCCTGTGGAACACCCGATCTAGCTATGTTGTCATCTGATTGAAAACCGGTGTATGAAACAACACGTTCGATGGTTTCAGTACGATTGAAATTAAAAACAGAAGGAGCAAAGCCAAATGAAGTTAGTTTAGCTGATGCATGTGAAAAATCTGTATAAGCCACATCTGCTTGGCGACCCTTGTCAAGAACTTCACAAAGGAATTGTGTACATTGGTTGTTTTTAGTTGATCGACTTCGGACGTAACCGTGTTGATAGGGGGATAGAAAAGGATGAATGTTATAATAAATTCTAGAGTAGAATAGAATAGAATCTGTTCAATAAGCATTAGGAAAATTGGATGAGATTGACATGATAAGATAGTTAGACAAAAGCGAATTCCTTTTTTTCTGAACTGGGCAAACGATAACCCGCTTCCATATATCAGGAAATGTTTGGGTCTTTAATAAAAGCTTGACAATATAAAGAAGCCAACATGCACCTACTAGCTGTGTGTTTATTAGCAAGAGTAGACATTCCCTGTATCACTTCATCTTCGGAAACTATATTATAATATAAACTATATTATGTTAACACCGAAATGGAAACAGCATCGTACCCGTAATCATTTATCATATGTGCAATATTTAACGAGTTAGATCAGAGGAGTGGAAATATCATTGCAAATGTGCTAAAGTTCCTACAACACCATTTCCAGAAAGATGGTTAACATTAAGTGGAAGAATTGCATGTTACGTATTAAATGCTATTTTTGATAACAATGAAAACAAAACCTTACATTAAATAATGTTGCACGTATGCTAAAAGATTTTGGTTAAAACACATTGTGTGCGGGTACATTTCGCGGCTTGTGCCGTATCAATTCGTCAGAAAACGTACTAGTACGTGTTCCGCACACAATGTGTTAATATTCTGAACTTGCGGTTGCTATTAATGTAAAGCTGAATTATAGGCCTGATTCACACATACAACAGCTTGCATCGACTGTGTTTAGATCGAATTCATGCGTAAAAATGCATAACTTGAAAACACACCTTTGCTAAGTTCTAATTGTTGTCTCAAAACACTTTCTGCTTTCGCTTGTATCTTTGTATGGACATTTTCAGCTCCTTCGCGCATTTTGGCCAAGATACCTGCAAATTCAAGTTGTGTACATACATATTATAATATCGAGAAATATACAAAGTATTATACAATTGCCAAGCTGTATTATTGAAACAATCCTGAAACATACAGGATACTTTGTAAAATAATTGCAAATAAATTCTCATATTTAAGTAGCAAACGAAACCGATATGTTCCACTCACTCAAACTTTTGTATCTATATATGAGCTATTTTCCATGCAAGTTACTTGCGAGCGAACTGTTCAGAGTAGTTCGTTGGAACACACTAGAACTAGAGTCCGTTTAAGTTAAAGTGAGCCCTGGGGCAGCACCGTGGTTTTTACAGTACATTCGGAGACAAAAATGTAGTATAACCTGCAAATGAGCCTAATCATTATGGTTTGCAATTGGGGACTGTACTTTTCAAGTTTGTTGGTGAGGGTACGTAGGGTGAAGGGAATCATGCATTAGTTCGCATTTTTACTTGGACGGAGTCTAGTGAGGATTAGTTCGTGTATTGGGATCAAATAAGTTTAATATAGAATCCGTTTTCATACAAACATGTTTCAAATCAGATTTATCAATAATAAATCACTAATACGCAGTACATCGGGAATTCTACAAACAACAAATGATTGAATTAATTCAATTCGGTACATATGTTTCGAGAGTACGTGAGTTTCCAGTATCAATAACGTTCTGATTTCAGGAGTTTGTTGACAATAGGATCCATGCGCCTTAGATTTACCATCTTGTGTCCATTATCCATTGTATTGATCTGTTTAGTTTTATCGTATTCCGTTTTACTTCCGTGACTTTTTTTGTATACCACCTTCTTGTAAAATCAGATATGGAAACACTAGCAACGCTTGCCAGCCGTAAGCGCTGAACCATCTTTCACGGAGTGAACGGAATATAGATAGAACGCGCTCAAATACAAAATGAATACATGTTTTCCCGTCACCGATAATTTCTAGTGGGAACTTCAGATATCGTGGAAAATCCAAGACACTCGGAACGCTTAAAAATAAGAATTATGCGAACTGCTGTATTTCAGAGTATAGCAGCACAGAAGGGGTTTGGCAATAAGCTGTGCATTGCTCCGTTATTTGACAGTCGCTTCTGGTCTCCTAAAGGGTTCGTATAGTTAAGTTGATAATGGACTACTAAAGTGTTGAAGAAAAAGTACAAGTGATAAAATTACGAGGGATGTCTGGTAACTAAGGTACATTTGTAAATTACAGACAGGCTACTTTGTTTATAGAAATCATAAGTACACTAAATAAAAGCGTGAACTGTTAGCTACTTTTCAACATAATCGCCGCCAATGGCTCAGCGAGGCGAAAAGGGTTTACAGAGGCTTTGTAAAAGGTGCGATCCAAATTTGTAAAATACTGCCGTACTTCCTCTTGAACTTCGTCGTCGTCTTAAAACCTTTTACCCGACAAATGAGATTTCAACGACCCAAGCAAATAAAAATCAGAAGGAGCCAGGGCTGGACTATGGGGCGGATAGGCAATAACCTCCCAAATGTGTTTCTGAAGCTCTGAAGCCAGGCCTTCGTCTGATTTGAGGTGTGCGGTCTTGCATTGTCATGCGACAACCTGATTCCTTTCGTCAACCTTCTTTTCTGCCGAATGGCTTTGTGTAGTTTTTCGAGAATTTTACAATAAATATCGCTGTTGATTGTCGCTTTCGGTGGTAAAAATTCTGCCTTGCATATCCCACACAGTTGCCATTGTCTTTTTTTGCAGACTGCTGAACTTTAAATTTTTTTTTGTTTAGTAAACTCGGATGCTTCCACGTCATCGAGTATTTTTTTTGATTCGGGGGTATGGTGGTGTACCCATGTTTCGTCTCCTGTAACTACAAACTCTAAAAATATGTTTTCCTGCCGATCGCGCGTAAAAAGCTCCATTGCCGCCGCCATTTTGTGTTAGTCGTTTAACAGTTTTAGAGATGCCGGTCAGTAGAGCAACTTCCTGTATTTTCAATCGACGATCTTCTCGAATCAGCGTATCGACCTTCTCATTCGTTTTCGTTGTCGATGGTTGTTGATGGTTTTTTTCGCACACCTTCGGGATCATCGTTTAGAGCTGTGCGTCCACTTTTCAACTGTCTACGCCAAACACTAACTTGTTTTCGACTCATAACGCTTTCTCCATAAGTCTTCAGTATTTTTTTTTATAAACTTCGGTAGGTGTTTCATTATTTGCATGCAAAAAACGATTGACCGCTCGCACTTCAAACTTGGAGTATGTTTCGATCGGAAGTGCGGCTGTCATTGCACACGTTGTACTGAACCTAAGGCAACCTATGCAGTACATATGCACATGTAAAATGCGTGCAAGTTTCAACGTGATCGCAGCGACGTAGGCGATGTGTCGCGCAAACGTACCTTAGTAACCGGACATCCCTCGTATATTATACTTTTTATTAAGAATTATTGTTCATTTCTTTTACTTACAAATTTAGAACGATCGCTACCTTGTTTTTAATTTTTCAATGCTTTGCCTAGAAATAATATTTCGTTATAACACAATAAAATAGTTTTTGGTTAGAATTTCTTTTTTTACAAAATCAACTTGATTTAATTTTATTACGATTATTATTTATAATGTCTTAACGGCACTAGTATAGAACGCAATTACACTGATAAAGCTTCTACCAACGATTCTAATGCTAGAATGGGTGTGAGAGCAGGCGTGCGCATATTTTCTGTGTCGCCTTCTTATAGTCGACCACCTAGCTCATGGTATCATATAATTAGGACATCTCCACACTGTATAAACGATACATTATTAGCTTAAACGCAAACGGTAAGTAAAAGATTTTAGTGCAATTGAAAAAAAATTACTACTGCAAAAATAGTCTATTTTATTATAATTACATCTCTAATATATCCGGCAAAGTATGTTGCCAGATTATTTTTGTTTCATTTGCAAAATAATTTCTTACGAATGAAATTAAAAAGATATTTGCTTTTGAAAATAAACCAGAAAGGGTACTTCGTAATCGCTTTCTAATATTTGGCATTGTTCGATCGTAAATTTGCATTTATTTTCAACCTATTATAAAAATATATATTATCCCATTATTTACCGTGCTTATCCTTCTCTTTTATTATCCTTTCCATATTTTCGGCTTTATCCTTGACTTTTCCGAAAAAGTCTGGATTGCAAGCAATAGAAGGGAAATAATAAATATAAAAATACTTGTTAATAGCATGTAGTATTATAGTGATAATATTACATTTAAATTATAATTTATAGTAAGCTGACAACAGTGTAATTCACCTAGTACGCAATATGCTAATAATGAATAAGGCAATAAATATCTCAATACCTTGTTATCAAGTACAACGTGAATTATTTCGACCTTAGATAAGGTAATTTTAATTAGAAAGCAATTATTAGCCAACTAATTCCATTGGTAATAGTCGTTATTAAGTGGTTCTCAAGCATGTTGGTCCGTCAAGAATACAGTGCTGTCAACTCATAGGTGTGATAAAGCAAGTGCAAACAACTTACCGGCAATTTTTTTATGAGCCTCGGAACAGGTACTTTGTGTCAGTGCCGCCACCTTAAGATACTCCGACTGCGATATCAGGCCGGCAGCTTCCAGGCTTCCCGGAGACATGGTCGAGTATTCCTCATTTAACAATTCGACGATAAGCGCTTCGATATCAAAGAATAATATATGACTTTCTGGGTCTGTAAAAAAAGTTTAACAACACAGTTGAAATTGCCGACAGTATATGTAACAAAAACAAATTCAAATTCGTATCACGTGCTTACTATTCATTTTATTTTAATGATATGTAGTGACAATAAAATATCGTATAAGTACATAGATCTACTTCTGTGATTAACTATTTGACTACATTAATTTTCATTTGGTATCAATATAGTAATAATAAAGACCTTTGGGATTAGTTTTTAGTCCCTGGATGGACAACGGCGAATTATGCGTCCTTTGCATGTGTGGGTCGTCATTATTCGTGTGTGTACCCAGCTGTTGAAGCTGATGGAGACCTCTTTGAGTAGCGTGTCTAATTGCAGATAGATTTCGATGACGCAAGCCCCTGAAAATATTAAAATCGCCATTTCTTTATTTCTTTAATGCTAAATTGTATATTTAATAAATAATTTTGCAGCACGGAGTGTTTTATTTCTTATATTACAACTTTTACTTCGATTCATTCCACAATCATTTTTATTAGTGTTTTGTTTAGGATGTTTAGGATCATTATTACTTTAGAACTTCTAAGAAGAAATTCTACATGGACGTTAAGCCTTTAGAACTTGAACTTAGTGAAAAGAATAACTTGAGAGGTAACGTATGAAATATATTTTATATCAGTACAGCAACTGCCAGAGAAGTATCCAATAACGCATCACATGGCCAATGAAAGAAATACCAATAACAATCACAGAATAATCGCAAATTAAGACTGCCACAATCACCTCTTTATGATTACAGTCATTCAAAAGTTACGAAACGATATTGGCAAAATTTATTAAGGAATTCCACATAAGCATCAATGGCTAATATATACTCAAAGATATTAGTAGCGTTCTTCTTACAACAACAAATATCAGCTCACTAGAGATATATTGCAACTTAACCCGTTCTTTTTAACCGGCCCATTTTGAGATTAATCTGAGATGTTTACCTCCCTCCTTACCGCTACACCACAGCCTCGCGAGCACAGTCAGTCTAAATTAAGAGTCCTCCAGCGTCAGCCTTTTGTATATTCGAAGACTAAAAAAATGTCGGAGGAGGTAAAAAACATACGTTTCATGTCATTCGATGATTATACGTTTTAACCGTTTTCGTATAGGTTAGTTTTATCCACATTTTGATATAAACTATATGACCATAGAAGGAAAATGTACGAAAACACCGAGATAACTTTAATAGACGATATGATGCACAGTACATATACCCTCTTCATATCAAAAGTGATCATCAACCATCTTAAACAGCTATAGGTTAGATGTATCTCCCTAATTATAATTGTGATTTTAAGTATGTGACTAGAGACATCTTTTAGCAACGAACATAATCAAATGTTAGGCTAGCGAAAGCGGATTTTCCTTGGACCCGGTGAATGGTCACAGCTCCTAAATATAATTTAAACTTTCAGTCTAACCGGACTTGCGTATCATTAATTCAAGACATTATTTTTGTTTCATAGAGAGCGCCACTTTACGGAGCTTGTTCGTATGTGTCCAGTAATACATGTTAGTTGTGTTTAAATTCCGTTCAATGGCTGGAGCCACTCACTCTACTACTGTTTTGTAGGATTGTAAAACAAAAATTATCGACGCGAAGGGCCCGATAGACTGCACGGGTATCACGATATCCAGGAGGCCAAGATAGTTGTAACACAGTATTTGAGAGGTTATGTTTAGATACGGAGAAATTAAAATAAAAGTTAGTACAAGGTAATATTAGATTTCAAGTTTCCAGGTTATGAAAAGACGTTTATTTATTATCTAAGGACACCGTTGGGAAAAAGCAGCATACAGAGAAAATCTCAGAAAGCTGACCTGGTTTACAGCCGGGTCAAAGACCGAGCATGGAACTGGAGTATATAGTAAGGTGTGAGATAAGAAAATCACCATCCCACCACTGCGGTACAGGCAGAGGTTTATGCTATATTGCATTGCGCAATAGAAACAATAAGAGGGCTTATAGCACTAAGCGGGTCTATATTGCAACGGATAGTCAGGCGACACTTAGGGCACTATGGAACCCTAAAGTGACATCAAAACTGGCTTGGGAATGCATACGGCAACTGATTGCGCTCGCGGAACGTAATAAAGTTACTTTGTTGTGGGTGTCTGGACATTCAGGAATAGTAGGCAATGAAAAAGTCGATGAGCGATGGTCTTCATACGTGGGTCCAGAACCTGACCTGGGAGTGTCTAAAAACACAGTACCAGCACAGATACGAAAATGGGTCCAAGAACAACATAAAAAATACTGGAAATACAACCAGGCAAAGTCATGGCAAAACCTTTATTAAGGAGCCATCAGTAAAGAAGGCTGAGAAACTACTAAATCTTAGTAGTAATCACTTTCGTACAGTAATAGGTCTCCTGACAGGACACTGCGCACTGAAAGGACACTTACAGAAAATTGGGGTTTATATTGAGGACCCAAGCTGTAGACTGTGTGAAGGGGCAATAGAGACTGTGAATGAAAGGCCTTGGATCCTAGAATCTTTGGGAAAGCAAAAATGCACCCAGAAGATCTGGGAATGGGTGGTATAGCGCATGAATACAAAAAATGGGAGACAAATACAAGACGGTTCCCATAAGGAAAAAAACAAAAATAATTCAGTAAACCATACAGCGGCAATCTTACACACAAAGTATAGCGAACCCCATCTTTTTAATTGAGATTATGGGACTTAAATATCACCCTAGTAGAGAGATAACTGAAGTGACTCGATCTGTAAAAAGAAAACTATTATAACTACTAGCATCACGCTAAACATCTTCCCATAAAAAAAACATTGTAAATCACTTCTTTATATACAGGGTCTCCCAAATTGAGTGGCCTACTAAAATATTTTAGGGAAGGAGTTACACAAAAATTCTGAAAATAAGTACAGTCCTAGGCCAAAGTGATCCTTCAGAGTAATTGTTTTCCCTTTTGTATCATTTCCGGTTAACCGGAAGTCGCCATTAACTTTCTTATTTTAAACGGAATGTTATAATTTTTATATCAAATTCTAATTCTAAACGTTATTCTAAAGACATTTTTTTAAATGCAACACTGTATATTTTTACATAATGATACACAGAATCTAATTTTGCAGCGATTAGTGTTAGGTTTTCCTATACCTATTTCTTTTCGTTTTCCTGTTATTAATAATTGTGTGTGAGAAAATTTAATGTAAAGTACCAACAGTTACCACCAATGACAGAAAAGAAATTTCGGAGATTTGAACGTAACTTTTTGAGAAATGGTACTGTCAGATAACAGGGTAAGCCTCAACCAAGACTTCTGCGAAAGATTGGGTTAATTAAATCAAAATACGCCATTGAAATACACAATTATTAATAACAGGAAAACGAAAAGAAATAGGTATAGGGAAACCAAATACCAATCGTTGCAGAATTTGATTCTCTGTACCATGATGTAAAAATATACGGTGTTCCATTTAAGAAAATTGAGTTTTGGACAGTTACACATAAAGAGATTGGTCACCATATCGCGACCAGACTGTAAATTTTTCAGGGATATTTAGGCTTAGGGTTATGTCAAACGATAAGCAACTTGAATCTTGAAATTTATATGTGTTGTAAAAACAATTGTTGATATGAACGGCTACCGAAACGTGGGAAATCATGTATACATATATGATAAAAACATGGACTAGTAAATAATAAATAACCGGTACGGCCTATCGTTCTTACAACAGCACAAATACATATACTTGATATTTCCTAAAGGTATTTTTGTAACTCTCTCAGGATTAACTTTAATCGATGATTGACTTAATAATATTTAAAAGTCATTAATTAGTAAAAATCAAAACTTTCTATTTATACAAAAAACTTAGTTTGTTGTATGCATTTAAATTTATTAGATGTCTTTTGGTATGTTCTATCTTATCTCTACACCTACCGAATGTATAATTAGACTTGTGTCGCTCTAGACAGTTTCGTACAGACTGACAAATATTTCGTAACACCTGCACAGTAGCAGAAAAGGCGGTGCCTGTCATCTTTCTCTCTCAGTGCTTTTGTATTATTTGGTAAAAACTGCAATAGATTCTTTGTCCGCGATACGCAGTGTGACTCATCGGTGTCACGAGATACTTGTCAAGTGTGGCAATTTGAGTTGGCTTACATAATTTTGTACACGTCAGTCTTTCCGCATTGATATTTGCACCAAACTCTTGGTTACATATGCGGTGCTTAAGTATTTAACAAAGTATATTAATTTATTTTAATCTCCTTTTAACTTTACACACAGATAAAGACACAATATAGAGTAAAGATATATATAGAACACACACACATTAAGTGCGCACCCAAAAATATTTATTCTCTGATAGTCATTTTGATTGCTACACAGTACCAGTCGTCTACAGCATAGATCAAGTTGTAAAAGATGTAAATTTAATCATGCAAACCAAAACATCCTCTATAAGTAAGGGAGGGCACTAAAACTCAAACTTGCGACATAAAAATGTTTTCAAAAATCTCTATTGCATACTAATGTATGATTTAAGGGTTACATTACATATATCAATATAAATACTGTTTTACTTAATTTTTACTGAACCAGCACAAAAATTTAAGACGGAAATTGTTGGAAATACGGTTCCGCATTACTTCCTAATACGGCTGCAAAATGACAATATAGTTGATAGCCGATTTATGCAATTGAATTAGACTCACCCTATATTTTTGCTATAATCAAGACTTACTCTCTACATGTTTGTTCGAGAATATTGAGTTATACCGTGCTTTTTTTTGTAACGTAGAAAGTGCAAAATGTCAACTTGGAATGAAGAAATTATTTTATTCTAACGATTAATTAAAACATAAAAAAGTGAAGTCTAATTTCACAGCAAGTGTCCTTGTCTTTCAAGGGAATTCTGGGCTTATTCCATCACATGCAGTACGTGTACGGGCTTTCAGTGCGTACAAATTACGCATTTGCATATTACTACAAACTACTTTCCAGATAACCCCAAAGAAGGCAATCGTTTGGATACAAATCAGCTGATTTTTTGAAAGCACTGCATTCGTGTCAGGTTTTGTGCATGAGGATTTGTATGGGATCAATAACTATTGGATTAATGGAAAGCAAATATAGTATTTTTCAATGAATAAATGTAGGATGCAACCCGGAAGTTCTGACCTCACCATTTATTATCTACTATGAAATTGTTAAAATATAATAGAATTTGGTGGATTGGTTTTATTTATTTTTATGTGAGAACATCTCTGCTTTGCTAAAAATATCCGTCTGTACCCTGGACATTTGACGGGCTACAACTGTTTGCCGAGCCGCGCGCCCGCTTGCTGTCTATCCACTATCGGGTCAGTGCACCAACCGCGGAACCAAAACCGAGCGCATATAGAAGAGGCTGTGTACGAAGCCAAATTGGAAAGGTATCCGGTGGCCGTGTTTTCGCTGACACGCAAAACGCAGTTGCGCCCAGCCAACTTCGGATATCAGGCCCAACAGCCTCACAACGCGTATACGGTGATATACGAACGTATACATCAAATGTGCACATAGACAATAATGTCCTACTGAAAGACTTTGAGTTGCGATTATATGTGAAATATACACATTTATCCGTTGCCTCTCGCTTTTTTATGGACATGAATACCATGAAATATAAACCGTATTACTATATATTGACCCATAAAAACAGAGGGCTTATAATCGCTTTCGTGGCGCGGTAACTCTCCGGAGTTGAGCCCTATCGAAAATGTCTGAAGCACTCTAAAATCTTCAGTTTATGCACAGAGGTATACTACCATAAATAGACATGTTCATGTTCAATGTATTTGCACACAACACCCGAAGATTGAGGAAATGGGGGAAATCCTGCATAGACAGCATGACCAAAAGAATTGACACTAATGTAAAAGGAAAGGTAACTAAACATATACATATATAGTATATTTACGATAACAGATGAGGCCGACGCTCTTTGAGAGGATCACAATTACCGACTATAATGCTAAATACCTAAAATATGTGGACTATGGTATAACTATCGAATTGAGGAACTTTTTGTGTAGAAGTTGCCTATTCTGTGCGGTTGCCACTCATTCATCTTTCACTTCTGATATTAGTCTACCACTTGTCATTCTAGCCTATAATATAATATAAACTAACTGTGACAGATGAGTAGGTATAAACAGGAACAGCATGCTTATTACGTATGCTATGGGTGTCTGTTATCGTAAAATACAAGTTATTGGTTAATGCAAATGCGAAATCTTGAATCCACACTTTGGGTATTGGGTATTTGGGAAAATGATGTCATCCGCCGGGTTATAGATAATTCCTTCCACCTCGGCCGCTTGGTCCTACTGTGGAGCGGATGGCATCCTAGAGTTCATCCAACAAGTCCAGGCCCTTGAGGTAGCTCAGTATCTTATTGTATGAGGAGTTTTTCAAGTCAGCTAGGGTGGTAATGTCCCTCCCAAAAATGGTGAATCTGATGCTTGAAGCAAATTTGTCGTTTGGCTATCGAAATTGATATGCCAATTGCCGGTTCTGGACCCTGGAAACAACCCGCAGCGC
>JARFOC010000051.1:0-19239 GCA_031763485.1 Osmoderma eremita
GAAGGAACACGTATTAAGCGGCAATCGAGGAATTTTGGAGGAGCGTAGAGACCGAACTAGAGGGTATGGGGAGCTGATATTTTCAGGGTGCACTTAGGATATATAACTATACCTAGTCTAAGTAATTGCCCAACAGTGTTACCCAACAATGAGAGAAAAATTTACTACGACTGTCAGGATTTATACTACACATTACAGTGCCTACACATAACGACAGGTACAATTTGTAGCAATATTTACCATCAAATTGTAGCACTAAGTTTGTATATTGGTAATTCTTACAATTTATATAAAACAAATGAATGGCTTTTTTTGTACAACGTTCTGAGAAAAAGTAGTATTTACTGTAGTAAAATTTTATAGAATTTTGTGTGACTTTTCTATATCTTGGTGAGTAGAAATAAATACGTTTTGTAGTAATATTTATTCCAGTTATTATTTTAAATTATAATTTTGTAATAAATCTAGGAAACAATATATTATTTAATACTACATTGTTGTATGGATAAGTTTTAATTTGTGTATTAATATTTATAGTATATACTTGTACAGATTACTATATATTTGCAATAATTCGTACTAATCTTTATTGTGAAATTTATCTGGCGTAGTGTGTAAAACCTCTACATTGATGTTTTTAAATGTTTCAGTACTCGGAGAAAAAACCATTTGTTGAGACGACAAAATGTACGTTTAAATACGGGCAAATAAATACATATGTTGTTTGAAATAAATATTTAGTTGAAATAAAAAGACATATAATTGTTATAGCATTTGCTTTGTTGTTCCAACTATATATTTATTTGAGATAACGCGATATTTTATTTGCCAGTATTTAAACGTAGATTTTGTGGCCTCACCCAAATGATTTTTCTCTATGTAGCAAAATAATTAGCATTCACTAGATGATACGCCTAATCTAGTAGTTTTAAAGTACTATTTTTGTAACTGAATCAAACACAAAAAATATTAACAAAAACAATAATTTTTAATAGATCATTTATCAACTTTAATTGTTTAACTAATTTTTGACTAAATATATTTGGCAGTATATCTACCTACTGTTTATTTAGATTATCCAAGTTACTTTTCTCTGTGCGTCAAAGGGAGGTAATACATCAATTAAATCTACATCACAATCATTCCTATGTACTAACAAAACTCCTCCACGAGCTACTTCATAACTTGATGTAAATAATTCAGCGCTAAAAATATCCAATGATAACCATGTTTTACAGTACCAGATAATTTTTTTCGTTTTTTATTCCTTTTAATTAATAATAAACAATAATTATCACTTTTTGAAATATCTGTTATTTTAAAAACACATAACCAAACCTAAAGTCGTTAACAAAATGCGGTTACTTGAGCATACAACAAACATTCAAACATAGCGTGCCTTGGAAGACAATTCTAAATGAAGTGTCAAACTAATTCTCACATTAAGTACTACAACAATATGTTAATTACCCTCCAAACAAATCTAAAATATGGGATAATTGGTAATAATTGACTTACATAAGTGATAAAATATTTTTCACAGAATAAAATACCAGACTATTTTTGAAACTATACACTAAGGGAAATAAATGCATGGATCTAGCCAAAATACGTATAGCCAACCACAAAATTTACATACATTAAGTACAGCCCACTGATGGTTGTTGTTCAATCAACATTTATCGTTTTGTTAAAATATATTTGTTAAACCTCTAATATTTCGGTAAACATTGCAAGGACTGTGGGCAGCACAATAAACACACTCTTCGGATTACTCCTCCTCCACAAAGTATTGATGAATTCGGGACGACACGTGTTTCGGGAATACGGCTATTCGACTTGATAATGGGAATCCACGTATTCCCCAAAACACGTGTCGTCCCGAATTCATCAATACTTTGTGGGGAAGGAGTAATCCGAACAGTATGTTTACTCTAATATTTCCATTTCCATTTTTAATATGGGAGTGCTTCAAGAATCTGCCTTGGGACCCACCCTCTTTCTAATCTTTAGAAACGATCTGGCAAAAGTTTTAACATCAGTAGCCAATTTGACTCTTTTTGCAGATGATTGGTTTCACTAGCCGTACATGTTTATTTAACGGCGCTAACGTGCTATATAATCGAATATGTGGGTGTTTTCCTAATAACGATTTAGTGATTAATGGCGACAAAACTAAATGTATTTTATTTCGTACCAAACAAAAATATAATGTAAATGATATCAGGTCAATTGGTCAAAAACTAGAATTGAATCAATCTTCTAAATTGCTGTGGATTACTATTTATGAGGATTTAAGGTAGGATGTCCATGCTGGTAATCTGTGTATATAATTAGGCCGAATATTCCTTGTAATCCCAAGAGATCTTGTAATAATTGTGTACTGAGGACATATTTCTCTAAGTTACATTCAAAACTGGCCCTTGGGATTATACATTGCGGCTCTGGGTTTGGCACCGAATGAATCTTGCTATTACAAAAACGAATACTTCGAAATGTATTTGGTCCATGTTATCGCGAACCTCGTAGAGAAACTTTTAAAACGGAGAAAATACTAACCAAATTGTAATATCAGATATTATTTATTTCTGTCTGACTATAGCCTATTGCAATAGCAAATTTCTGTTTTACCAGCATTGAGCATGCTTTGAACGTCACTTGTTGGCGAATTTGTGAACGCACCCATAAATGAGGTTATGTTTAATATGATTTAGAACGTCATTTTGGATGATGTTTGACAGCTGTTAAGCAAATATGGCGGCGGCATTTTATTGCATTGCGAATGAAGTGAAAATCATTTCGTAATTTACAAAATTTGTTAGGGTAACACTTCTTAAGCTAACAAATTTTTTTGTTATATCAACACGTTTCTTTCCCACGGTCAAGCAATTAAAAAACGATTTATTTCAAAGTTGTATGGTATCTCTTTTGAATATGTCTAACAACATTTTGTGGCTATAGAAGAAGTTTGTCGTACTATTCTGGTGCACAATTCTTCGATACTTCTTGGCCGCGACTTGTAGAACGATTTAAGTAAGTCTTTTTGATTTATAAACAGATTTGTACGGAGAAATTGCTCGCGCAAGCCTGGCATCTGCATATGTATGGTAATTATGCCGCTCGAAAAATCCCACTTGAGTCACTCCGCTGTATGCACTTACACAATAAACAAATGAGCAAAAGCATATTACCGCAACGGCCGGCAATGGCCGTGAATTAATGAAATCATTCACGACGACCAGGCTCACAGTTCAGCGGACTTCTTATTATTGCCATTAATAAATTCCGCGAGTAATTGCACCTGGCGTTGTGAATAATTCCGTTTCCACCGTTAGATATTCGCTTCTGATTGTCAAGGCTTGCGGTGAACGAGATAATAAACGAGCAAAGTGCGGTGTGCCATTTGAACTGTCAGATAGTAAAATAATCCATTTCAATTATAGTCCGTGTTAATTGCGGGAAATAACGACCATGCCACCGTTTTTGTATCTCACAAACTTGTCTGTAACTTTAGAATTGAAGCTTTTAATACCATTTTGAACCAAATACTTTTCTATTGTTAACAAAATTTTATACGCGGAATGTCCGGTTACTAAGGTACATTACAATTACAGACAGACTACTTTATTTATATCAAACATACACTAAGTAAAAGCGTGAACTGTTAGTTATTTTTCAACATAATCGCCGTGAATATTAAGGCACTTATCCCAGCGACGCACAAGATTCTGTAAACCCTCTTCGTAAAAGGTGCGATCCAAATAGTGCCGTACTTCCTCTTGAATTTCGTCGTCGTCTTCAAACCCTTTGCCCGACAAATGAGCTTTCAACGGCCCAAACAAATGAAAATGAGAAGGAGCCAAGTCTGGGCTATAGGGTGGATGGACAATAACTTCCCAATTGTGTTTCTGCAGCCAGGCATTCGCCTGATTTGAGGTGTGCGGTCTTGCATTGTCATGCAACAACCTGATTCTCAACGAAAAGAAGAGGAAGGTTTCTTCTTTTATGCCTAATGGCATTGTATAGTTTTTCGAGAATTTGACAATAAATATCGCCATGGATTCTCACTTTCGGTGGTAAACACTCTATGAGCAAAATGCCTTGCATATCCCAAAACACAGTTGGGCATTGTCTTTTTTGTAGACTGCTGAATGTTTTCAGTGTTGATGAATCCGGATGCTTCCACGTTATTGAGTCTTTCTTTGATTCGCGGGTATGGTGGTGTACCCACGTTTCGTCTCTTATAATATAGTTATAAGAGACGAAATCTGTTATCCCTGAAGATGGCGCCTTAAAAGCTCCATTTCCGCCGCCATTCGTTGCATTTTGTATTGGTTGGTCAATAGTTTTGGTACCCATCTCGCGGGCACTTTTCGATAGCCTAATTCAGATACGATTTCACTAACAGATCTTTCAAAAGACGATCTTCTCGAATCAGCGACCTTTAATTGATTCTCATCCGTTTTCGTTTTCGATGGTTCTTTTTCGCGCAGCTTCGGGATCATCGTTCAGAGCTGCGCGTTCACTTTTGAACTGTTTACACCAAACACTAACTTATGTGCGACTCATAACGTCTTCTCCGTAAGTCTTCAGTATGTTTCACTATTTGCATGCAAAAAACGAATGACCGCTCGCGCTTCAAACTTGGAGTATGTTTCGATCGGATCTGACATTGTGCGGCTGTCACTGCACGCGTTGTACTGAACCTAAGGCAATGACAATAGCCACCTATGCAGTACATACGCACATCTAAAATGCGTGCAAGTTTCAACCTGATCTGTCGCGTAAACGTACAATTGCGGCCACCGAAATGTGCACAATACTTGAGACAAATTTCCCTATTTTTCCGTAGATTGAATTTGGCTTTATCCAGTGACTTTCGTGAAGAGAGCAACTTTTTTTCTTATTTTGTAATAAAATAAATCTATTAGACGCAATGCTAAATTGAAATTAGTTAAAAAAAAGTTTATTCAAAAAAGTAGAGACCAAGCAATTCTTAAATCTTAAAAATCAACGCTTTTTAATAACTTATAGCAGAGCCGTTAGCTGCAATCACAAGTTCTAGCCGTCTTCTCATAGACAAAATTAGTGCCCTCATGTCATATTCCTCCATAAGGTTCTCCCAAGCATTTTCAACAGTGTCCTGAAGTTCCCCCGCATTTCTCGGGCTAAATTCTGCAGAATATATTTTTCTTGTCATATTTCCCCAGATGTTTTTTCAATGGGATTTAAATCCGGACTTCAGGACGGCCAAGGTAGTAAATAAATTGCATTTTCATCCATCCATTGTCTTACAATCCTTGCAGTGTGAACTGGCCAATTGTCCTGAGACAGAAAAACGCGTAATTTTATTTTTAAGCTCAAAATTAAATTATTTTCCTTGTCTGTTGAAAAACGAAATTGTTGGGAAAAGTAGTCCTCACGGATGGTAACATAACATTTTCCAATATTTCTCTATAGTGTTCCCCCGTTTGACGTCCATCTATTTTCCGGCATACTCCAGGTCCATGAACACTTATCCATCTCCAAAAATTAACCGAAAGGCGGCCAGAACCTACTGTCGAATGAGTGTTATTTTCCTCAAATCTACGATTTCTTGGGCTATAATCGCGTAATTTGGCATTGTTACAAGATTGAACACATTTTTCGTCTAAAAAAACTACAGAACTCCAAAACTCTTCATCGGCATTTAAAAACTGATTCGCAAATTGTAGTCGGTTTACTTTGTTTTCATCAGTCAAATATGGTTTTTTCGCAGCTGCATAATTGTTCTCTGTTTAATTCGACGTTTTGCCGTTCTAACGGAACCGGGAAAATCAGTTCCCTCACAAGCTCTTACTGCTGTAGAAAATGGATTCTCTCTGATAAAATTTACCAAATATTCATCTTAATGAGCTTCAGAAACTCTTCCAATTCCTATCCTAAGCGGTCGTTGCAGTCTATTTTTCTGCCAACGTTTCTTCAATTGAAATATGCAACTTTTGCTTACGTTTTAATCTGCAGCTACAGCTGCTAACGACCAGTTGCCTATTAATTTCGCAATGGCTCTGGCTGTTTGCTCTCCCGAAAGGTGTCTTGGCATTTTTCACAAAACACAGTTTTTTTCTGAAACTATTGATTGTCTATAAATACTGTCCTACCTGAGTCGACAACTAGACCGATATTCCTGAGATTAAGAATGTTAATGATATGTATTCTATTTTTGCCGAAATTTATTTCTCTACAATGAAAATACCGTAAGGAATTAATAATTTCCACTTGATAATTTCCCAACTACGAACTACATTATTGACGTTCGAGGAAGGCAATAGGTAGGCACAACGTACATAACTGGATAATGCGAAATTTTATGGCCTTCAGAGAATGAACGGTGATTTTGTCCCGCATTTATTTAACGCCTTTCGCTACCTCGATTGAGGAGCAATAAAACGGTTCGACTGGCAGGTAAAAATAACGAAAATAACGGACAGTATGGATAACTCGGCAAACGCCGGCAATATTGGAAAATTATTATCGTGGAACTAATTATTCAGTTCTCGTAAATCCGTACCGATCTTGTTTAATTTATAAACGATAAATGATGCTGGTGTATTAGTTTTATGGATGCGTTGAAATGAGAGGCAAAACGTTTCTCTTGACACACTTCTAACCGTATAATTACTGTATAAATATGTATTTAATACAAGTGATTTTATATACGAAAAACACTAATTGTAATAATAAAAATATGCTTCGGATAGAAAATAGAATTGTTATCGATTGCAACAAAGTAATTTTAAAGTTAGTTTGAAATTCCCACTTTGGATCTAATGCTCTTTGTTTGCCAGTCACTTTTAAACAGTTGATACGACGCGACGTGTCATGTTCTCGAACACACCTATAACAACCATATCTTCATTATTAATTCCTCAACATTGTCTGGTAATATTGTTTATCATAAATCGTCTGATAATACGAGAGATGCCTTTTATATTTCGGGAATAGGCGTTCCAGGTGCTACCACCTGACAACTGACGCCTGTATCGTAAATTTCGGCCATTTTAACACTATCCTTACTCAGAGCATTTTGACGTACCAGCGATATTTGTGTTCAGTGGCTTAAAAAAAACCATCTAGGCCTAAACATGGAATTAACTCGTGAACATTTTCGTGTCATTATCTTTTACAATTTACAAACAACAGTGCATCGATCAACTTAATTCGGCATTTTGCGATGAAACACCGATAAAAACTACTGTGTTTTCAAATTTGCATGATTCATTAGTACGTTACGGAAGTTTCGAAAAGATAAAAAATGCAGGAGCCAGGAACAGAAATCAAAATGAAACGGAACAAAATGATGTAATAAGCATTTTGGCGTATTTTAGGGCCAATCCAAATTCTTGTACGCGAAACAGGTGGACAGGTGGAAAAAATGGTGAAAATTTTTCACAGTTTCTGAAGTAGGATTTAGTGTAATAAATTCATAGCCCACTTAGATAATTTTTGCTTTTATTATTGTGTTATTCATCGAAAAAATGTCTTGTAGGAGATAACCAGTTTGAAGTTCGTCATCGTCGAGTTGAAGAATATTTTTGGGATACAATCCTCCGTTTATATTATAGGTTCTGACGTTTCGGGTACTGTGAGCTGGTGCACCATTCAACTGATACCAAACTTCGTCTGAACTGATGTTCATTAAATTTAGAGCTGGTATTATTTTTTCTGGATGCAACTCCAGATATTTTTGGCTCGTAAGATTTCCATCGAATTCAGAATAGGCATACGGTACGAGTATTAATGGGTCTAGCTCAAACATTCAATTCCTCAGGCCAATGCGTTCTGGTACTATGAAAACGTTGCAAACTCTGTCCGCCCCAGTTTTGGTAATTAACTTCTCCATGGGTGAAAAAATGCAGGCACATGCCTCTTTAAAGTTAATTCGGAGGCGTTTTCTTGTATCTGGCAATAGCTTCCTCCCTAATGATTCAGATTTTTCCGACGTCAAATGGGCACTCAAATATCAACAACCACTTTATCTGCCAAATGATTATATAAGAATCATGGCAAACTGCCGTACAAAAAGCAAATTCAAAGTAAGACGAATGAACTCCACTGAATTTTATGGAACTGGCGTGCTATAAAAACAAATCGTAAATAGAAAAGTCGATGTTGATTGAGAATGAGAAGGTTAGTTGGTTGAAAGCACGAGAGATACTTCTTGATAAAGAAAAACCATTTTCAATTTTTATGAGTAACAATTTCGAAGAGAACCTGTATGTTGAAATAGACATTAGAAAAATAACAAAAGGAACGCCTTGCTTTATTTAAGAAATTTTCTAGTCCCGATGTGGCTTGAAGGAAAAACTATATCAAATCGAAAAATAGAGGACATAAAGTCAGTGATGCACTTGATTCCTAATGGTTGCAAACAATTTTATGTGGATGTGTTATGACGATGTGGATGGATTCAGTGGACTAGGACCCTCAGTGGATTACTAATTTTAGAAATTTATTTTTTGCTCAACCCCTATAGGCAATAAAGTTCTTCTTAACAAAAATGAGCTAAATGTTATTTTGCATGAAGGAAGCAACCCACAAATATCAAAAACTTTTGAGCAAGTAATATCTTTTTAAATCTTATAATGTAAAATTTTGTACGCATATTTAAATACCAGGGTTTTATCACTTCAAAGTGTCTTAAAAAAGTGAACTGAGTTTTCTATTATTGTAAAAAGTTTAACACTTAATTACTCAATATATTGTTTTTTAGGGTTGGATCCTTTCTGCAAAAAGACGACCAATTATAAATACAAAACTGTTTTTGCTTTTATAAAATCACAAAAATGGCAGATAACATGTTTTGCCATAGCAATACTGATTTGTCTTAAGCTGAGGTTTAAACATGTTAAAATACAATGAAAAGGTTTTCTGTATTTTCCATTTAATAGATTATTAAGTAATACTATAAAACAAGTGACTAATTGTTGCGTATGATATATTTTATATGTATTGTAGAAGTTACTTTCTAATACAAGAGAAATTAGAGATCACAAGTCATATATCTATTGCGCTTCTTCAAAAATCTCAACAGAACCATTATACCATCTGTATAACTGAGCTTTTCCTTCTATTGCCTACATCTGTAACGAGTTTGAGCTATTGACAGTTACCAGGAAACATGACATGTAATGTCGCGTTTTACAATAAACGCTTTGATTCATATTGATGTCAACTATTCCTATAGAAATGATTACCCCCATGTTGCATGTATGTAGCTATCCAAACTGTTTCGCGTCGAATAAATTGTAATTTATGACATACATAAATATGGATTTACGTCATTTTCTGGTTATGTCATACAGCAACAAGAAATGGGCAAGAACAACTAAATAAAGTCTACGGTATCTATGTAGACTGTTCGCATAACCTAAAAAAGAATTTGAACAAACGTCTGAAAAGCCATTACTGTTAAAACATACCAGTTTTGAAACACCTGTTTAGAAACAAAATGCGCTTACACAGTCATGGCATAATATTAACGTTACAAGTGTATTTCTTTATTTAACCTGAAAAAATACAATTATATTATTGCTAATAACATTTAAATATTCAATAAGAATCCCATTAAATTATTAACAATAATCATGTGTAGATATGTCAAAATTTTCCTGATGATTCAAAATATGGGTCGTAGGTAGGCAATTACTTATAGGGCAAAAATTGAATACATAATTAAAAAGTAGTTTACAAGTCATAAATAATGTAATAAAAACAAAATTATATGTATTAAATAAATAACATAATAAATAATACATGTTGGAACTACAGTTTTTTACTGAAGTGATAATATATTCTATGAAAAGGAGCTTTGAATATCGAGTTTGCGGGAGCAAGGGAACAGTAAAAGTATTGGCTTGACGTGTATTGGAGCGTCTAAGAAACTAACCCTAATATGGGTTCCGGGTCGTTTGCGCATTCAAGACAATGAGATAGCGGAAACACTTGCAAAAAAGTGTGTCGCGGGGTGTTTCCAAGATCCAGAACCCTCAATTGGCATATCAACTTCGGTAGCCAAACAACAAATTAGTTTCTGGTTAAAACAGAAAGTACCTCAATACTGGAGCAATTCTGATGGTTTGGTACATGCGAAAGGGTGCATTTCATCGAAACAGTAAAGCATGTTATGTGTCCTGCGGTCACCCGTATCAGGTCTTTAGGAGGGAATTGCCCTCCTCCGTACGTGACCTGAAGGAAACCTGATTGAACATGACTCTGAGGTATTTTAAGGGCTTGAACATGTTGCATGCACTCTAGGATGTCATCCGCTCTACAATAGTATCTGAGGGATGTAGTAGAAGCGATGATTAATCGAACCTGGCGGATGACATAGCAACATCAAGATAATTCCTGAGAGAAACGCATAAAAGCCACAATTTTCTAGTACAATTTTATTTAGCGATGAAACGAAATTTAGAAATAATGGGATATTTAATCCATTTTCAATTTTAATTTTTTTGTATTTATTCATACAGCGAACAGAAGCAGGTATGTTAGTTATTAATTATTGTTTTAAATGTTATTCATATTTAACCCTATTATTTTAGAATGAATAAACTAAGTACAGGCCGGGAAAAAAACTTATCATTATCACAGTGAATCGCAAGAAGATTATTTCTCTACTGTGATGAAAGATAAATGTGTGTGTTTTATTTGCAATGCAACAGTAGCTTTGCCTAAGAAAGCAAGCGCTGAAAGAGAGTTTCTATAGCAGTTCATAAAAACTATGAAGAAGATTATCCACGTGATACTGCGTTAAGAAAGGCCAAAATGTAACAACTGAAGGCACAATTAACTGCGCAACAAAATAGTTTTTTCAAATACAACAGGAACTCGAAGACTGCTACGATTCAAAGTTGCTGATACTTTAATTAAACATAATAAACCGTTTCAAGATGGGGAAGTATGGAAGGAGGCTTTTATTAAAGCTGGTGAAGTGTTGTTTCAAAATTTTAAAAATAAATCGGAAATAATGGCATCCATCAAAAATATGTCGTTATCGCGAAATACAGTTATGCGTAGAACAGATGGAATTAGTCAAAATCTTGAAGATATTTTACATGCAAATATTAATAAATGCATTATATTATCACTACAGTTTGACGAATCTACTGACTATATCGGTACTGCACAATTATGTATTTTTATTCGAATGGTTTTCCATGATATGTCGGCCACAGAAGAATTATTAACTATTATACCAATGCATGAACACACACACAAGGGGTCAAGATATCTTCGATTTATTTAAAAATTACAAATTTTCAAATTTTCCAATTTGCAAGTTGTTATCAATAGCCACTAATGGGGCTCCGGTAATAAAAGTGGCTTCATTGCTCTGTGTAAAGGTGATGATAATATTCCAAATTTTATGGAGTATGTAATGTTGTAATGTAAGTAATGTTGTGTTCAAAAGTATTGAAATTCGATCATGTTATGGGTGGAAAATAGTAAATTCGATAAGAACTAAAAGTTTGTCACGTCGTCAGTTTAGCGCTTTGCTGAAAGAATGCGGCAATGAACACAGTGAACTATTACTACATACTGATGTAAGATGGTTAAGTCGTGCTACATTTTTAACGAGATTTAGAGAACTTCTGCCACAAATATGCCCATATTTACAAACTGAAGATGATTCATATCACCAAAAAAAATGATCAAGAATGGCTTTTTGATCTTGCTTTGTTTTCTGCCATGTTACTGAAAAATTACACCAATTAAATCTGCAACTACAGGGAAAAGGTAAAACAATAATAGATATGATAAAAGCATTTTGAAATCATTTAAAGAGAAATATGCTTGCAACGCAATTAAAACGTCGTGATTTAAAGCATTATCAAAATTTGACTGATGAGAAACAGCAGAAACAACAAATATGCCGATATTATGACACTGCTTCTAAGAGAAGAAGATTTCTAACATTAAGTGAACTTGAAGATATTGCCAGTTTTTTGTTTTGCCCATTTAATGACAACATCGATGTTGAAAGTGTATTAGCTCAGAAACTAAACAACTTTCACGGTACTACAAATTTAGCATGCTTGGAAGAAGAAATAAGAAATATTAAATGCGACATAAATCTTAAGTCACTGGTTTCAGATTGTAATTTTTGGAAACTGATAAATAAAGATAAATATCCAAATATTTGGACAATTATTGCACGTTTCAATGCCTTCTTTGGATCAACATATTTATGGGAATCCGCATTTTCAATTATGAATGCGATCAAAACAAAACATCCATCGCAATTAAAAGATCAACATTTGGAATCATGTTTGAAAATTGCCTTAAGTTCATATGAGCCCAATTTTGAAAAACTTGCTGCACTTATGCAATGTCAGGTTTCGTCCAATTAAATATTTTTTATTTATTTGCTTATTTACAGTGTATTTTTTTAAGTTAATAAGTATTTCATCTCAAAAAAAAAATATAATTATAATTTTTTTATTTATTAGCTAAAAAATTTTGTGTATTTATTTCTTTGCATTGTATTTTTTTTAATTTAATAGATATTATTGTGCTTCATAAATTAAAAAAATGTATAATTATTTGTTTTCTTTATTTGCCATAATATTTTTTAATTGAGATTCTTGTTAATTATTTATTAAAATATCTATGAAAATTTTGAAAAATCCTAAAATTGTTTGCGCATATTCATAGTCGCTTGCAGACTATATTTTACAGAATAAGTAGCCCCTAAGCGATAAAAGTTTGGCCACACCTGATATATAAACTGAAAAATATGTATGTCAATGTATAGAACTCAATAATTCTCCTTAAATTTCCCTACGACCTTGACATTGTATCATGAAGAAGACCACGCGTTCCATGTCATCGTCCTCGATAGTACACAACAGTCTCTTTGTGTACACCAGACGCAGTTTGGAAACAGTCAGACAGGCCCCCCTAGATAATAACCGTCATTAATACCTGCTCGTTTCCTAGTAAAATTCCGACGAACCAATTGAGATCCGATTTCGGTTTCACATAAATCCAAACGCGGTAGTTTTTGTCAAAGACTAGAGAATACATACCTATTGCTACTCACACGGCGAGTCAAGTTTATGGCCGCGCTTAAACAGTCATTGTGAACAGCTACGCGTGTGCAGACGTTGACTGCTCGACTGGCTAGTCGCGTTCCAGTGACCTACAATCACGAAACTCAATGCCAATGAGCTTCTTCGTTTTTAGTCGGCGTTCTCGTCTATAATGCGCAACCTGTTAACGCTTTAAGTTGGGACAGTTTTAGAGCTATATTAACCTTGACATGTTTTCATAATTGGGTAATGCATTCGAAGATTTACAGCTTGAAAATATCTATTCCTCTCGAAGATATTTTTTGTCACATTGTGACGATAACACTGGTAAACGAAACTCAATTTTATTGTTGTTAACAAAAACTTTTACCTGATTTAGTTAAAAAATATCTTCAACCAATTTCAGTCACGCAACCTTTATTAAATAATCGAGTCCTCTTCTACTGTTTATCGTAGAGGTAATGGTTGTTAAACTATGCTATTGATTGTTTCCTTCCTCGATATGCGATTGCTTGCGTCTTCCTTTGCCAACGTGTATGCGTCTGCCTTTGTCTTTTAGTAAAGTCTGGTTTCATTGCCCCTTCGTCTTTCTTTTGCCTAGGTTTTCCACATTATATGATTTTATTTGTTTCTTCCTTTTGCAGTTGGCACTATGCCATTGTCAACCGCTTTACTTTTGTGGTCCTCGACCCTTCCCAATATAACTTTCTCTTGTGTTTCAATATTTGCATTACTGCTTAATTTTCATGTTTCACAATATTACCCAGATCGATATTGATCGTCCTCTTCTGTATAATTTCTTCTAATGCATCAATTCCTACTTCTTGTTGTAGTTTGAGAATCGTCATGCAGTATGGCGCATCAACGGACGATTTTATGAATTTTCCCTTTGTATCTGTTTGATTCGTAACAAATTTTCCCAGCGTAACTGGCTGTGGGAATCAGGATGCTCTTTATTATTTTTATCTTGTTTCCAAATTGCTAGATTTGATTAATAGAGAGTATAGCTATGATGCAGTCCTTTCTAATTTTTGTTTGACCATGCTGATGCGACTACTGTATGACAAAATCTCCACCAGCATCATGCCCAGATACTTTGACGCCTTTTTTACCAATTTGACTGATTATCCACGTAGTTTCCGTACTTCAGATCCGTCACTCTCTCTTCTCATTTGGTAGCAAATTTGGTTTTAGAGTTTTATTTATTTTGATTTTCCATAATGCATTTGATTAATTCACATTGTACGTATCCAGATTTTCTCCGTCTGTTTACATATTGTATCCATGTTTCTGTTTCGATTGCTGTAGTAAATAGCTGCGTCAACTCAATATTACGTACTTTCGGAGTACTTCAGTTGTACGTCTAATGAGGGACAATAGTTACCCTGGAGACTAAGTCTCCGCTGCTTCTATAATCCTGTTGGTGGATACGGCTTCCTCTTTTGTATGGAATTTTCTGCGCTGTAAGCAGGGTTGGATTAATCTATTCAGCTTGGTCGAGATACCTTCTTTCTTCAACCTCCGCGTCCACCTCTTAGTAACCTTACCTACATGTTCATTCCATACCCTGCTTGGTCTTCCTTTCATTCTTTACCCTATTGTTCGTGCTAACCGTACATTTTTCACTTGTCTTCGACAAGGTAACCTCACCCAACTTCGACAACACCTAAAGGAGGGCAGCTCTAAATATTTTTGTAGATGCTTGCCTAGTGGGTCCCTGACTCCCTGATATCATTATACCGCTTTCTGTCTAGTTTGCTGTGTCGAGTCACTCTCCACAAACACTTCATTTCGGGTGCTTATTTCTTGTTCTTCAGATGTTCTATAAGTGCCCAGGTTTTACTGCTATAAAGTATAATGTTTATTTTTAGCATAAGTTTCTTAGCAAAACCAATAAGAAAAGCACTAATGAATAATATCTTTAAAATGATCTAAATAATGCACAATATTTTATGATTTTCTTGAATATTTTTGGCACTTAGGATTTCTTTTTAGTCTCCACCGATAGTCAGTCTTGCATATTTGTGGAAACGAATCTAAATACGTATTCAAAATAAGCTTGTCAAGATAATTAACAATGGTACTTTAATTTTAAAATCTATTTTACTATATCATAGTACCAAAACCTATTCATATTGAAATAAGTTGAAGAAAAAATTACCAAAACTTGAGGGGTTAATTTTTTAGAGAAGTTTAAAGATATGCCTAACATTCAGCTAACATGGTCTTATGAGAAACGAATAGCAACAAGAACGTAGAATGGCAAGCAGGACTGCTTGCGATTCTTACCATTGTCCTGTATACTGTATTCTTAACTTGAGGGTTTGTTGATCATATATTTCCCTCGATTTCTCTTCAGTATTTCAGTGGAAGTTGCTTCAGCGTCGTACAAAATATTCCTTAAAAAATGTCTGTTGAAATATTCTCCTTAAGCTCATGAAAGGAATTCCATTCGTTTTTTTCTGCATCGCCTGTTTCCAAGTGGAAATTTGGGCTTATATAGCTTTAAATTTATGTTTTTTACGACAGCGCCTAATATGGTACATTTAAATCTAAACTAGAGTTGCTAGTCGACAAAATAATTGAAAATATCCTGTTTGTACCTAACTATAAGTCTTTTTTCAACATTTTTTTTTGAGAATATGACGTGATACAGAGCTGAAGCCATTAAAAATTCTGTTTATTCGCCAAACCGCGTTGCAGTGGGATGTTTACCAGGATGAATATACATCCTGGTAAACATTTCAGCGAGCAATTCTAAATTAAATGCCAAATTGGTTTTCAGATTACATCGTTATGTCATTATGGCCCCAAAAATGAATTGATAGAAGTATATAGAATATTTAATTATATTATATTATTCTTTTTTTGGGCCATAATGACATAACGATGTAATCTGAAAACCAATTTGGCATTTAATTTAGAATTGCTCCCTGAAATCCTAGAAACAATCCATGGAAATCCAGGAATATTACAATAGATGTCATTAAGTAAACAAACTCTTATGCTAAAGTTTTAAACCCTTCATAAAATAATAAGGAAGAAAAATAATGGGAGCGAGTTGAGGTCAATACCCCAAAACCAACACGATGTCGCACGAATTAGAACTATCTTAGTAACTGCGCATACAAAATGTCATCACCAGTCGGTCCTGGGCAAAATACAAACAAAACAAAGACGGTACGAGGAAATAGAAATAATACAATTTCTGCTGATGAAAATAGACGATGGGTATTTGTTTCACAACTTCTCCAGAAAACCACCGAAAATGATGTCAATTGATTAGAAATAAAAATTTTGAATTGCGACAAATTGGAAACAAAAAAACGTGGGAAATTGCTGGTTTTAAAATTTCAGTAAAAGAAAATATGTGTTAGGATGTTTGATCCAGATCTGCGGCCGGCATACCATAATTCGACCATTTAAACTAAATTTTCGGAAAATGGCAGTGACTTCCATAAAAATATCTTTACATGAAAAGGTAACATACAAAGTATAAGAAATAAAATAGATGTTTTGGAAATTTTTATTGAAAATATCGGTACACGGATTAGTAAAAAATACAAAATAGGATACGGTGGCTTGAAATAGTAAAAATAAAAAAATAAAAAATACCCTTACCACCTCGATGAGTGAAGTATCCAGGAGATACGTATTTGCGGCAACTAAGTTGCCATCCTCAGCAGAATCTGCCAAGGAAGGTAATG
Source organism: Osmoderma eremita (assembly GCA_031763485.1). Taxonomy (NCBI): domain Eukaryota; kingdom Metazoa; phylum Arthropoda; class Insecta; order Coleoptera; family Scarabaeidae; genus Osmoderma; species Osmoderma eremita. Next base: position 16,784 of record JARFOC010000051.1, read on the forward strand.
TTAGATGTCGCACCCTGGGAGATATCTTCCTTCGTAGATTCTGCTGAGGTTGGCAACTTAGTTGCCGAAATACGTACCCAGGAGTTCTTCACTCATCGAGGTGGTAAAGGTATTTTTTATTTTTTTATTTTTACACGGATTAGTGGTATATAGCATTAACAGAACACTGGCTAAACCCTAATAAATCTATCAAATATCTCTACCATACCTGGTGGATCCCGTATACGTCTGGAACTGAATACGTTTCGCTTTCATCCCTGAAAGAGAACAATCTATTTTAGAGTGTAGTGCCATAAAGATTCCGAAATGAAACATAATTATCATAAGCATCTATTGACCTCCGACTGGTAGTGTACAAGAATTTATTGGATTACTCAACACAATACTACTGAAAATATCATCTGAAATCAAATGCGTTTTATTGAGTGGTGACTTCAATATAGATTTAATAAGATTGATATAAATTCAGAAGTCTTTTCTGACAAATTAATTAACCAAACTTTGGTAAAAATCCATTTAAGTTGAAAACAACGGTGTAGTAAAATTTTATCCAAAGAAAACGCTAAACATATTTAGTTTTGTATTAAAATAAGAAACGATCTTATTACCGTCAATTTTGTTCTTTCATTCTTTAAATGCACTTTAGATTTTATCAGTATTTCTTCATTAACATACTCCTCTCTGATTTCAGGTGAAAATGCCAGCTGTAGATTTCCAGGAGCTCCAGCGCATTCCAACGTAGTTTTTTCCGACGAAACTCTAAGACCAGGATCGATAGCCAGTTACACTTGCGAAAGGGGGTTTGAACTTTTGGGTCCGCCCAGAAGGGTGTGCGAGAATGGCCAATGGATTCCGGAAGGAATACCGTTTTGCGGTAAGTACTTCAATTGAAATTCAGCTTTGCAAAAACATTCTTAATACGGCGTGGATTCGTTAAAAATAGATCTACAATTGCAACTAATAAATGAAATATACGAAAACATTAATAAAAAAAGGGTATTTCTGTTTTCGTGCATCTACATAAAGCGTTTGATATAGTTGATCATTGATCATCTTTCGCTTGACAAACCCAGTGCGTATACCATCCGTGGATGTGCTGTAAAATAGATGGAATCCTACCTTAGACAGAGTAGTGGATACCAAGATTGTGTTCCCAAAGTATTCTGGGGTGTCCCAGGGATCGGTAATAGCTCCGCTAATGTTCAGTCTGCTTATTAATGATCTACCGAATAGATCTCCCACGAGCAAAATTGTTCTATATGCGAATGATATTAGGGTACTTTATTATGTAGAGAGTAAAGAGGCATTGATCTCGGAGTGTGAGGAAATGCTGAACAGGTTATCGGATTGGTACGATGCAAATGAATTGTATTTAAATTTAGATAAAAAATATTTTTTGCACCTTACACCTGGTGTCACTATTATAAATGAGAATTTGTTGATGAGAGACGCTGGAAGATCTATAAAACAGGTACACTCAACGAAATTTTGGATAACCCAGGTTCAAAATCTACTGGCAAAAGTCCTTCACACATCCTGAATACTATCTATTTTCGACGGAATGGACTAATGGCACAAACTTATTCCAATATCATTGATTTTGTTGTTACTATTATTATTTTACACGGCACTGCCAATATGTGCGCCTCTTATGTACCATTTTTAACTTAATTCTACGAATACCCAAGCCCACTCTCGCATGACCTACTCGGTTAAATGCAAGATCCGTTACCGAAGAATTCGTTTAGTACATTGTATATGTTATTGTTGGGAAGCAAGCATTATAATCGGGGTTTACGGATATGTTCAAACGCACAAAATGATGAATGGTATACATGCTGCACACATACATATCTCGAACGTGAAAAGAAGAAAAATTGAAAGGAAAGAAACCTTTAAAAAACATGTTCGTTGACACAAAGAAATCGAAACGAGATATATAAAAACTTTAATAAGGTGTAGACTGTTAATTTTCTAGTCCCCTAGGTCGATTAATTGCTTAATTATAGTCTCCTGATGGTAATACTGAATCGTTTGTTGTGTTTATACATGTTTGCAGAAGTATTATTTATATGGATTTCATTATGGAATGTGTTTTCTTCGAGATTTTTTTGAAGAAAATAGATAACAGTACTGTTAGAAAGAATAATTGGTACATTAGTTAAATACATGTTCAAAACAATCTCCTAACTGAAAAAGGCAATATCCCAATATATTTACAAAATCTCTGAGAGCATTTGCCATTGTTTGTGGCGTTGATCCGCAAGCATTGATCAACTTTTAGACGTAGTTCGCCGATTTATCGAGCTCTGTTACGCTGGAAGCCATGAATATATGATTTTGCACAGTCCCACAAAAACAAACATTCGGGACTAAATCAGTAGATCTAGGGGGCCAACGAATTGCACTCCAGTCAGTTGCATAGTCTAATACATATGCAACTGACTGGAGTGCAA
>JARFOC010000051.1:72458-101563 GCA_031763485.1 Osmoderma eremita
AACAAGTTTATCAATATATCGCTATGTAATGAAAACTGCTACACGTAGCAGCTTTTTTAAGCTGCTACACAAACGTAACAGTAGCAGTTTGTAGCTGCTACGCAAATATAGCAGTTTTACCCATCACTAATACGTTCATACCTGTGTCTTAGACCAAATTATTACTGAGAATCGAGCACGTTTACGAACCGCTCTATGCTCTTGGTGGGCAGCGCAAAATTCACTTCTTTACTAATAACTTCTTCTAGCAAGAATCTTGCCACATTTATTGCCAGAGTGAATGCGGCTGCGTAAACACCTTATACCAATGTCCGACATTCACTTCTTTGCTAATAACTTCTTCTAGCAAGAGTATTGCGACATTTATTGCCAGAGTGAATGCGCCTGTGTAAATACACCTGAGACCAATATCCGACACCTTAGTTCTATTGCGGGTGCTCCTAAACCGCAGCTATAAAAACATGCATGTTTATATCGCACGTTTCTTGCTAGTGTAGCCTTAACACTTTTCAATACACCCCAGTAAACAGCCCGAGTTTTGTTTATATTTGTTGTGAGAAGATAAGATATTACTTACAATAGGTAAATTGTTACGTCAATACACGGGCTATGGGCTATTAAGTCGTAAAGCAGTAAATCGTTATATCCCTGAACTGACTATGCTTTGTCTTTAGACTTAACACAGGTGAAAAACACTCCACATCGCATAAATATAGACAAAGTGGATACGTATTTCGGCAACGTTAAGAAATAGTTGCATAAAATTCGGAACTTTTCGTTTTATTTTGTCGGAGCCATGTGACTTAAGTCGCCGTGAGCACTCCATGGATTCTGGGTTACCATGGTGTTGTAGGCTATGAAGCCATATAATTCTAAACCTCAAAGACAGGTTGATGTAACTGAATATTAAATGCTAAGTATTAAGTAAGCAGTTGTATTATTCAGATGCTTTTTTCTCGAAGAAACACTCGGACGCATCGATTTTTGATTTTAGTTTCCGTTATTTTGGTGATTATTTCATGTATACAGGGTGACCCAAATCATGCTATGACAGCTCACTTATTTTTTTTTTTTAATGGAGCATCTTTTTCTTATTTCGTTTTTAAATTCTACCTTAAATTCTGGACATATTTTATGTATCATGTCCTATAAAAGAATTTAACTGTTTGGTTGACTCATAACTTAAGTGACTTTGTTCAGAGATAATATAGCAAGGATAGATGGGGCACTTATCGTTAAAATTGTGCGCCAAATCGCATTCATTCCAATCTTGACAGGATGCATAATGCCATCCAAAGTTCTATTCATTCCTCTATACAAGCTTTTTTTCGAATAATGTCATTCAGAAAATGTGCCAAAAAGTATATGTATTCTGCCATGCAGATTTTTAAGTAGTACATGCTCCATTTCCAGCTATAATTTGCGCAAAAACACGCATTGACGGTTTCAATTAACGTATTCCTGAAAGTTATATTTATAATTAGAATTAACTTTTTGTGCTTACCAGACGGAATACAATAAACGCACTGTTTGGACTACTCCTGCCGCACAAAATTGTTAAATCTACTTATTTTGCAAACACAATAACGCACCAACCAACTTTAGCAATAATTTTATTCACGTACTAACTTCTACAATAGCAACTTATCGACTAAAAGACTCTGAAGGAAAACATTTCGCTCTAACATTAATCTACTCTACTTAACACAAACATAGCCATTAGGAATAGAATTACACTAAAACGTACAGTCGAGTCGAGGTACCTGCCGATGAATCCTTTTTAGTTCGACGTTCCTTAACAAAATAATAATTAATTCGGGACACGTCAATCATTACAGACGAAATACACAATAATAATAATAATAAGGATAATGATTAAACAATACGTAAAATCCAAAAGAACTACTAACAACTAAAGGAATTGTAATATAAATTTAAAATATTCTATGCAGAGTTCTAGAATTTTACATTCAGAACCCTCTATTAGATAAAATTTTGCACACAGAGCCCTCTACTGGTCGAGTAACCCCAGGTTTACACCAAAGGTTAGTGCACCCACCTGGACTTTGTATTACCAAAACTGATTACAATAAGTTTTTTTTATTGGTACGTCTCAATGAAAGAGTGCGAATAGAGATACTGATGATGACAAAAGGAAGTTTGCGAAATGTTTAATGACAAGTATCCTCACAGAGAGCCAATATATCAATCTACTGTCAGCGGGATAGAAAAAGAATATCGTGATTTAGGTCACGTCAGGGATCTGAGATATGACGGAATGATGAAAAGTAAGGCACGTTCTAACGATTAAAAAGCGTAAAGAAAATAGCCATAAGAGATAGGTGTTGGCTGCAATTAGTGTCATCTTTTATATCTACAGTGCATTCCGCCGTACTGATGCGATGTATACATGGAACCTCGTGGATTGATATATAGTCCATGAAGATTTTTATTAATGAACCTGAGTGACCTAAATTGCCGTAACTTATAAATAAATTACGCGTAGCCGAGATAGCATGCAAGGTATGCGGAAAGAAAAAGAGGGGAACTAATTATTCTTTCGTCACGAAAATGAAAATCCTCTACGTTGCTCGCCGATCCTAGAACACATTAGTTTACGTAAGAATCTTGTAACATCTTTCATTAAATTCGTAGTATCCGCCATTAAACGTAATTCAATATCCTCAATTCATTTTTATTACCACCCTTCGGCTGCTACCGATTTGCGTTTGAATTATGTGGGAAATCACTGCGTGATGTATTGCCACAATAAAATATCGAAATCGGTATATAATTCATTCATTTTATTTAAAGTGTCAATATCAATTGGAAATTTTTGATAATTTTATGATTATTGGGAGTAATTTCAATGATACACGATTTCCTTCCGATTGCTTTTATAGCTTTCCATTCCCAGCTCATTTTTACGTAATAAAAATGTTGTCAAAATGTCAAAACACTAGATATAATAAGCATATAAAAATGACTTATGAAAATATTAGGGTTATAACTTCACGATCCATTACATCACACTCCGTGGTTAAATCAATTTCAAATGTAACATGGCTCAAAGCATAATCGCTCTAGAGTTAGGTAATTGCTCCTCATTCCATTTTTAATAAAAGTGGAGAGAAAATTTTCATATATCTACTACAGTTGTGCATAATTATGGCAGTTGTTTTTTATTAATGTGGAAATATTTTACTAATACATAATCATTGATACTTCTGGTGTTTGTCTTGGCAAATGCCAAGCGTTGATCTGCTCATCAACAGAAATCGGACAAACATTCGCCTGAACTGGTACATTGGGCTGGCATTGCAGCGAATATTAACTTGACCAATGAAAGGCATCTTTACACGTCTGGTGCATAAATATATCTGAAATCATTTCAGCCCTTTTATTAGCGAAACATTTACGCCGGTATGTTTTTCTTCCATGTTTGCGTTAACCTAAAAAATGATTAAATAAATCACTGAAGAAATACAAGAATTGTTAAAGAAAATTTCAAATGAGCTTTTTTATGTGTTCAGTTAAAAATAAAAACAAAAATACCTCTACCGCCCTGTTGAGTGAAGAACTCCAGATACGTATTTCGGCAACCAAGTTACCATCCTCAGCAGAATCTACGAAGGAAAATAATGTTAGAGGTAGCACACGGGGAGATATACGCCATACAGTAGATCACTTGAATACCGTATCGAAATACGGATCTAGAGCTCTTCACTCATTAATACACAGTATCGGGAAATCCACGCACTACAAATTGATTTAATACAATTCGGGATATATGTTTCAAGAGAACGTCGGCTGTCATTGTCAACCAATTTCCGAATAATGAAAGTTATATCTAACATGCACGTTTAAAAAAGAAATATGTACATCTATCTCTATTTATTTCCATATGTTTCAAGAGCACGTCGGCTCTCATTGTCAACCAAATCCCGAATAACATGTTTAAACGTGCATGTTAGATATAACTTTCGTTATTCGGGAATTGGTTGACAATGACAGGCGACGTGCTCTTGAAACGTATGTCCCGAATTGTATAAAATCAATTTGTGGTGCGTGGATTTCCCGATACTGCGTATTAGTGATACCAGCTCACCTTGCTCTTCTTGCAATTCTTCACTCATTAAGTTGGTAAGGGTATATTTGGTTTTTGTTTTAATAAAAAGTGGTAAAAGTACGTAGTTGCTCACGAGACACTCATTGCTATTCAAGTGGTGTTCTGTGTGGTATCTCCCAGATGCTACGTTATTTGCCTGAGTAGATTATGCTGAGGATGGGAACCTAGTTTCCGAAATACGTATCTGGACTTCTTCACTTATCAAGGTGGAAAGGGTATTTTGGTAGTTTTGCCTGCGATTTTAGGCTTAAATGAAATGAATGAATTCCAGGGCTTAAATGAAGATCGACCAACCAGTAGATAAAGGAGACTCCTAGAAAAATCTTTGAAGATGGCCTCCTAAACTAGTTTTTGCCTGGAGCAAGCGCATAGAGTTATATACAAATGTAAGTTATATTGAAAAATTACAATGCAATGTTGATAAAAAGCAGCGTGAAATGTAGGATGAATACTTTTGAAACATTTCACGTGTAATAGAATAGTGTTAAAAACTATTAGAAAGAAAAACACTGAACACAAAATACATTGAATAAACCAATTAGTAACGTTTGAGAAAAGATCTGTACTTTAATAGCTTAAACACATGTAGGTACATTAACTTTTACTAGTATTATAAAATATTTATTCTATTCAAACAAAAGCAAAGCAAATTCGTATGAAATCTTTCTGGAAATCATAATAGCCACATAAACCATTAATTATGACATTTTATAATTTGTAACTCAACGCTTTACACCTACATATACGATAAATATGGTCGAAGTTGATGACTGTTACTGAATTACACCGTAACTCTAATCTTAGGGTTCTCTGTTTATTACTTCCTCCAGGGTAGTGATGCCAATTATAAAATGATTACCTTAACGTCATTAGCTTCTTACTTTCATAAGTGTAAATTATCTAGCAAGACCTATTCTGCGGTTGTAAAATAATTTTATAGGCAATAAGTTGAGGAGCCGCCGATAGTAATAAATATAATTGTCGGGGTTTGACTGGCTACTGAAGATATAAGATTTATGGAACCCCAATGGCAACTAAAGAGAAAGTTCAAAAATTTAAATGCCCCAAATATTATCGATTATAAACATATATATTATATAATACTTATAAAAGTAAATAGAGTGCGTGTAAAATGTATATATTTACACAGAGTTCGAAATTTGGCTGTGTAAATCATCTAGTGTTGATAGTAAACACTTTCGAGTAAAAATATCCGTGTAAAATGTACACTACATTTTACTCTAGGTATTAATTAATTCTAAGTTAACTCTATAGAATAGATGGAATTCGCTAAACAATGATAAAAGATAATAGATTAAAGATTTTTACTCAAATAGAGTTGAATTTTTAAAAGTACTGGATTTAGAGTAAATTCTCATCTCTCCCAGCAAATATTGGATGTGTTCATTATTATACTGGTTCATTCTAGTAAGATTCTAGTAATAGTATAGTTGCGTTAGTGGATGCTGTGGTTGTGTTTTGTGCTATATTATGATATAGTAATAACGTACGTGTATATATTTCAGACATACTAATTTTATGCATTGTATTCATTACAACCTGGCCATTATGAAATAATTGTTTCATACCTAACCTCAAAAAGTGCAGCTCCAAAACAGCGTAAGACTACACGTATTTTTATTACGATATATGTAATTTGTGTGAGGAATATACCGATGTTGCATAACGCTATTGCCGACTGCTTTGGTGTGGAACCCAACAAAGCCGTAATTTTTTGCCAAACTTTCAAAATTTTAGCTCTCAAGCAATTTTATTATAGAGAACCATACCAAGTGCCAGTGCTCGTGCTGCGCATAGGGGGCCTAATGTGTCGGACAAGAAATGTATTTCTTCGCTAAATAAATTTGGAGAAATTTATCTGTTTTAGATGTTCTAACCTGCACCAACTGCATATATCAGGCGAGGAGTCTTTTTATATGTGAGTGCAGCTATTCAAGAAGCAAGTAGAGCTTTGGGTTGCTCAAAGCGTACAATATATAATATAAAATAGGAGCAACAAACTGGTTCATTATCAAGTCCAAAAGCCCCAAGAAAAGGAAACGCATACAACTAAATGACAGCTTACAAACATATGACGAGAACACGCAAGTACCTATTCGACGTAAAGTGCATAGTTTTTTTTTATACAGAATATGCCACCTACATTAAATGCAATTCTTGCTGCTGTCAATGCTGATGATGATCTCCTTAACTTCAGTCGAGCAACTTTACATAGATTGTTACACGATATGGGTTTCGAATTTAAAGAAGTAGGACGTAAAAGTATACTCATCGAACCAGACGACATTATTGCGTGGAGGTACAAATACTTACGCGAGATCAAGAAACTTAGAGAAGAAGGTACAATTTAGTTCTTGCTATTTAACATTTCTGTAACTTTAATTATTTCAGGTCGAACTGTAATATATACTGATGAATCATAGGTGAATACAGGGCATGCAGTAAATAAAACTACCGACACTACAATAAAAAATAGTCGACAAGTTTTATCCAAGGATTAAGTACTGGTCTGAAATCCCCAACCAGGCTTGGACCTCGTTTTGCATTAGTTCATGCTGGTGATGATAACGCTGCTGAATGCTAAATATACATTTCTCTGCAAGAAAAACGCTGCTGATGTTCATCATGCGATGGATTCAGACACATACGAGGATTGGATTATTAAGAAATTGCTTCCAAATATACCGCAGAAGTCAGTGATTGTTCTTGATAATATTTCCTATCACTGCAGAAAAAAAGAATTCCAACGGCAGCATGGGGAAAAAACAGTATCATTGATTGTTTGGCTCCGTGAGAAACAAATACCAACCACTGACGATATGTTAAAAGGGACTTGCTATTTGGCGTGTCACGAATTAAACCGCAGTATCATAAAAGCACGATTGACGAACTTGCAAAAGAAAAAGGTCATGAAGTTCTTCGATTACCACCTTATCACTGCGAGTTAAATCCTAATAAAATGGTATGGGCACAAGTTAAAAACTGTATAAAAATGAATAATACCACATTTAAGGTAAAAGATATGGGGGAATTAATTCGAATAGCATATAGCACTGCAACAGTTGATAATTGGCAAAATTGCATCAAACATGTAAAAAATATTGAAAAGGAAATGTGGATAGTGAATAATTTGCAAGATGACATTGAAGAATTTATTACTCATGTAACTGATTCGTCATGATCTGAAGATCAAACTGCTTCATCGACTGACTAAAAGTTGAAACAAGACATGTGTGTGTGAAATTGCTATCCCTTTCTTAAATATTATTGTATTATGTGGGGATTTGTATGATTCGAGATATTTTTGTTACAAAAGTGGAAACCATTATTTGTTAAAGGATTATATGTTTTACTTTAAATTTAGTAATTGTATAGTAATTGTATAAAATCCTAAATAAATGTTCGAAATGTAAATTATTATGTTGAGTAATAATAAATAAAATCATTTTTCACTGTTTCTTAACTACAAAAATTATGTTTATTTCTATTTTACTGTCAGAAACCCAAATAATGGAACCGGAAGTAATAATGTACAGCTGATTAGACGATTTGGCAACCATGTATTGAATTCTCATAAGCTCTGTACTGCATTCGGAGGTTGAGACGATCTATAGGTTATATTAAACCTATAGATAACTAAAATTAATTTTAGAGTGAAAAATATTCAATTCTTTAATAGTAAAAAGTATTCTAACATTAACTCATGAGTTAATATTTTACACTAAAACTAGTGAATCATTATAGACTCGGTCTAGAGTTAAATATTCACTCTGTATTTTCCTCTGTGCATGCATCCATATTATACTTTAAATGTGGTACTAAAAAATGGGAGAGAATACAAAATTGGTAGGGTACATTTATAAAACGAACAATGTTCCCGTAATGTAATCCCAACATATTTTTAAATGGCTTAATTTAGCACCCATTTGAGCTCTACGTCAAGCGTGAAACAGCCAATCTAATAAGACGAAATTAGCACGAAATACAAACGAGGGGATCGAAGTGAACAATAATCGCGCCGACAACAAACAGGTTGTTAAACTCGAAATCATCAATTTCGAATAACTCGTCGAATACCTAACCGAACGGACTCAAAAAGAGCAGCATGTTACGTATTACACACAAACAAATTCGATTTATTTAAAGACCTCAAAATCGCTTCAACCCTGTTCACGTTTAAATGATTAATTAACTGCGGTTTAATCAATCACCCGATGGCTTTTTTTGCCAATTCTTCAACGCTGCCAAGCGTATATAGAGACATATACATACTTATATATACGCGCTTAATATAGCCTTTTGGCAGAGCTTGTTCAATAGAACAGTTTTAAGAACCTAATAACCACTTGAAATAAATTTATCAAAGAACCTATAATACTTTATTCAATTGAACTTTAAAATACAATACTAAATAATATCATATGCCTATAATGTTCCTCAATTCAGTAGTTCGTTCCACGAAAAAGTTAATATCACATACTTTTCCTCATATAACAACGAAAAGTAGGTAAAATTAGAATTAATTGCAGACAAAATAACGTGTGACACAGGAAAATGTGACTTAAAAAATAATGTTTGAAGGCAAAATCTTTCACACTTACTATGTAAGTTACTACGTTAATCACCATTTATTAGAATATCAATCCAAACCGGAAGTTGTAAGCAGCTAAAAACACGAATTAAAAAAAAAGATTATATATGGAGGCTCAAATATGAGAAAGTAACGCTAAAAATGAAGCTCTTAAGAAGGGTAAATAACACTTTTAAAAATTCTATCAAAAATTATAGAGAATTTTTTTTCACAGGCGTGATATTTACAATCTGTCCTGTCCAAGATATTCAGAAAATTGACTGGTCCGAAAGGAATATGACACAGTAGGTGGTTGCCCAAAAGCAAAGTCCATAAAAGAAATATTAACTCTAATGACATGTGACTAATATCAAAGTACTGCATAACATATCTTAAAATCCCAGTGACAAGGATTATATTTTTAGTGTTTCGGCAGCATTTGCTGGTTCATTTGTGTGACAGGGTAAACGCTCTTTATATTTGATTGTATAGTTTGTATAATGAATTGAAGTGCTTCGAAGATCTAATAATAAATCCGAGCATGGCTGCACTAGGCAGGCACATTTGGCGAATATGACCTCCAAAAGAGACTCTGTACGAGGACGGAATAGCTTTTATCCTACGAGTAAAGGTGACATAAGTTAATTTCGCAGGATTCAATATCAGGCTATTCTCCAGCGACCATACAGATACATGATCAATGCATTCCTGAAGCCTGCCAATGTCACTGATGGTGTCAATTCTGGAATACACTTTAACGTCATATCTCTGTCTCACATTGTAAAGCCTCCAACAAATCATCTAAAAAGAGCACAAAGAGCATCGGTCCCAAATTGGACCCCTGTGGTACTCCAGACGTAACAAGAACCTCATGCGATCGGAATCCATTATAATGCACATAACATATTCTGTGTTCCAGATAGAATTTAATTAAATGTAATAGTTTGGGTAACATACCAAAAGACCTCAGTTTGTACAGGAGAATTCTATGGTCAATAGTGTCAAAGGCCCGCGAAAAATCCATATATACGGCGTCAACCTGTCCACCATCGTCCAGGACATTACTTAGAAATTGTGTAATTGAAGTAACATTAGTTCTGGTGGAGCTTCCAGATATAAATTCAATTTGTTTCAATGAGATAAATGGCCGAACATTTCGATAATATGTATATAATAGCTGATAACACAGTTTGATGAAGACAGAATACTGAGTAATTTGTTGCAGAAAATAGTCTAAGGTATTTGAAAGACTCTCAGAAAACGGCAAGGTAACAGCATTCATATGAAAGGTGTGTGACAAAACAACCTGCTTCGTCAATCTAATCTGCTCGGATACAAATCATCATTATATAATTGGTGAACAAGAACAATTTGCTCTCTTGGGTAACTTTATCAATAGTTTCCACAGCTTTCACACAGAGCAACTTGACTTGTCCCTTGGAAATAAAAGATGGGGAGTATGGTTTTGTTCAGTAATGTGATATGGACTTAAAGAGTGCTACCACATGCGTAAGAATATAAGTCAAATGCCTATTTGGTACGCAAAAGAATCTTGATTTAAAGAAAACTGTGAGTTGGATTGTGCATGATGAACATTGATCATCATCGAGTTTTAGTAACTACCTATATTTTCCAGCTGGCTTCGAAAAAAAACTTACGGCGAGCTTTGAAGGCATTAACAAAATGAAAAACTGCTCATGGTTAACGATTAAATGATTTCTTCTTTGAAAGCAATAATCTGGAAAAGACGCCAATAACATTCTGCTAGTGTACAGACATTATATATTTCCATGAGACTTATGTTTGCTGCAGCCCATGTCCATTTTGGAGTTACGCAGTTGTATAAATAAAATACAGGGTGTTTCAGGATTATATTGAAAAAAATTAAATTTTGGTTCAGAGCACCAAAATAAGAAAACAAATTCCTATGAAGCACAAACGCTATCTTCTTTATAACGCTAGTTATAATCCTTCAAAGATACGAAATGGTAAAGTCAGTCACCCCTACTGTATTTTGCATTGAAACTATGTTTGAAGTGGAATTTTGTAAAATTAAAATTAAAATAGTTAAGCGAGATTCATTTGATAAACTTTTTTGTCTGTTTTATTTTTTTCAGAAAATGCTGCAATGATTAAATGTTCACTACCCTGAACGATGGATCGGCCGTGGGGGACCTCTTGCTTAGCCTGCATGGTCGCCAGATATAACGCCGTTGGATTTTTTTGTATGGGGTGGCATCAAGTAAAAAGTGTACGAACAACCAGTGGATAACGTTGATGCATTAAGAAAGTTTTTCAAGCTTGTACAGACGTCACTTCCGAACTGTGTCGATCGACTATTCGTTCAGTAACTACAAGATGTAACGCCTGCCTTCGGACTGGGTGAAACCTTTTTTGAACAAATTCTTTGAAACTGACTTAATTACTTGATGTAGGGATGTCATCCGCCTGGTTCAGTTGATCGTGCCTTCTACTTAGGCCACTAGGTCCTATTGGAGAGCGGATGCCATCCTAGAGTTCATCAAACATCACAAGAGGAATTTTTCAGGTTAGCTAGGGAAGTAATTTCCTTTCCAAAGATGAGGTTGCTGATTCGGGTGGCCGCAGGACAGTGGCATGTGACATGTGGCACATGCTCTGCTGAAGCTTTGAAGCTTTGTTGTTACCGTTAATAATCTCATCGGTTCTTATTATATATTCTGTTTTTCACTGTTGCTGTTTTTACAATAAAAATTACTTGTAAGAGGCCATTTCCTTAGCAGGTCACAATTGTTTCCAAATTAGAGAAAAAATATAAAGACTGGATTTAGACCCTAATCTTTGAAGGACTGAAACTATTTAACGAAGCGTTTGTGTATACAGCTTCATACGAAGCATTTGTCTCATTTTGGTGCGTTAAACCAAAACTTCAGTTTTTCAATATAATCCTGAAACATCCTGTATAAATCGATTATAGTAATGACAAGAATACTGTAATGGCAATTGGGGTATTTACACCCTTATTTCCTACGAGCTCATCCTAAGGCAAATCGACATAGTACTGATTAGCACTATCCGTTGGCGCTTTTCGACGCATAAAGGCGAATGGAGCGTCGTGATTAGATACAAGCTCCTAGCGCCGATAAGGACGTTAACGGACGACGTTATCGGAGGTGGGAAAAAGACGAAAACACCACCTAATGGGTTAGATTAAGTTATGACAAAGGAAGGGCTCGTTATTTAGATTTATTGTGCGCGTTAATTGTCCAACGTTAACGCCCCCGCGCCTACCCTTCCACGAGAAATGGAAAAACGCGTACGATGGGGGCCGAGGACGTAACCAGGCGAGGAATTCGATGCGGCGAAATCACTGAGGGGGAAGCGGTGGATGTAGGCGTATTGGTGTATAGAAGAAGTACGGTTTACATAAAATATTCACGAAATAACTCACAAAGCTTTTCATTTCCGGCTGATTCATTTTAATAATTCCCCGGTTACGTGACGTTACCTATAATTTCATTATTTGTACTAACGACTGAAACGAATTGGGTGTACGCGGGAGTGGAATAAAGCCAGGGTAAAGAATTGGGGTAAAATAGAGTTTATGTGTGTACATATTACATGATGTACGCCTAGGTACGCGTTTCATTTGTCAGCAAGGATTTAAGTTGACAGAATAGTAATAAACTCATTTCATTTCGAATTGGATTGAAATACGAGGAGAACAAAAACTGAATATTAGGAATCCTAAGTGATTGAGGGATATTTTTGAGGTTGGACGTTGTGCTCTAGGAATTAGAAATTTTATTTGAAATTATATCGGCTGAGAAAGTGAAATTTTGTTAGAAATTTTGTAGAAATTGTAAAAGAAGGTTTTAATATAAAAAGTATACCAAGCACATAACCCATTAGTTTAGTATTTTTTTTGTTTTAATGTTGATTTCGTTGGTATGCAACATACAATGGCAATAATAAATTAATGAAGCATTCTGTTAGTTTATCTTATCTTATCTCGTCATCTATCTTCTGGTTCTTTCTAGAATTCCGATCGGTAAATTCAAATTAGTAATACAACCAATGTAACCAACCGATCTAACTTAAGTTGGCTACACTTTTAGTCACGTGGTTCTTAGGAATTGTTGATCTCTCAGTATATTTAATTAATATGTCATTTCAATCAAGTTCTTTGAAGACATCCGTTATAATCCCTTTACGCAAGAAAGGAGATGTGAATAATATAGAAAACTATAGACATATAAATATAATTCCGGCTTTTGCAAAAATATTTGAGAACGTTATGAATGATAAATTAGTAAAATATTTAAAACGTTACAATATAATATCAAAACAACAACACGGTTTTGTTGCTGGCAGAAGCACGGATAGTGCCGTATCACACTTTTTATCGGTTATATGCAGATCCTTAGATAGTCAATTACTTTCTTTATGCCTTTGTATTGACTTGTCGAAGGCATTCGACTGTATTAACCACAAATTGGAATGCATTGCAATTAGAGGAACAGCACTCAGCTGGTTCAACTCATATTTATCAAACAGATTTCACAAAACGCGTTATCTCAGAAAAGTGAGTTGCAATGTGGTATTTCACAAGAATCATCCCTAAGTCCAACATTATTCATTATTTACATTTATGGTCTATTATTGTCTTTACATAATACTCAGTATCAATTCGTTAATTACGCGGACGATATAAATGTTATTGTCAATGGGAAGACAAAAGAAGAAAAGCTAACTACATTAATTGTGAAATTTTAAAATGAATCAAAGATAATCAACTTATTATAAATAGTAGTAAAACCTCCTGTGTAATATTTCGTAGTGATAGAAACCCTTGTAGTTACAACGTAATTAATTTAAATGGTATGGAAATTAGTCCCTCAAAATCCTATAAAGTACTAGGTTTATTTATTGATCAACATGTTAAATGGTTAGAACACATAGACTATCTATCGAAAAAATTAGCAAGGGTGTGTTTCGCTTTAAGATCGCTAAAGAATTCTAGCAACATAGAAATTCTAACAACTTTCTATTATGCTAACTTTGTAGCTACTATGCGCTACTGGGGTTCAGCGTCAGGTACATCAAGAATTTTCCTAATGCAAAAAAGGGTATTACGTATAATATATAATTTAAAACCTACCCAATCGTGCAAAATAATTTTTCAGGGTAAGCATATACTAACAGCATACGACATATGTATTTTAAATGTAATGTGTTTTGTCTTGAAATTTAAAGAAAGTTTTAGTAAAAACAATGTACAACATTCCATAAATACCAGACAAAAGCATTTTCTTTTGTCAGCTAAGCACAATACTATAATGTATCAAAAAAGTCTGGAATATATAGGCTGTCAACTTTTTAATAAACTCCCTCTATATATAAGAAGTTTAGATAGTATAGTAGAATTCAAATCAGCAGTGAAACGTTTTCTTTTAAATTTAAATTGCTATTCTATGGAAGATTTCCTTAACTAGTAATTCCATTAATTTGAAGTTTCTTTGTTAGTATTTAAATTTATATTTTCCTTTGACGTGTTTCAGGCATATTTATGATTTTTATTGTACATGGTTTCTGAAAATAAAGGATATATTATTATTATTATTATTATTATGAAAAAAGCAGTGAAATCAATGCAATATGTTCACACACAGTGACTTACCTAATGCACTACATATCTGTCATGTTATATACTTTCCTTGTTATTGCTATTTTAATTAACAGGTTTTTTAATAAAATGATAAAACTAAAGAAATTTTTATAGATTTGGCATAATTTGTACATCAGATACACTATTAATTTGAAGCAATATAGACAGTAAGGAATTGTTACCAAACATTCACTCTTTATTAAAATTCATCATAATATAGCTGCGAGTGCATATTATTTAAAACGCCACAAAATTCACGCATTGCATAAAGTAACCTAAAAACCCCAATTATCTAAATGCTATTGTTATAACGCCAGCTCTGTAGAGACGATTGATAATATTTCATGTCGGCCGAAACAAGCACAATCTGCAAAATTTAAGATGTAATTTGGCAAGAAACATATCTTACGCCCATATAACATAAAACATCTACATTATCTAGGTAACCGTGTTCTTACTGTCACGAATTTAACTTTCGGATATAAAGCTCCGGTAAAATTAAGAAACACTCACTTTCTAATTACGTTAATTCGCTTTATTAATATTTAGTCCAAATTATAAACAAAACAATTCGTACAATAATTCACTAACTTCAACAATTAGGTGCACTGTATTTCCAAATCAAAACTCTTCGATTTGACTTCAAGCATAGAAAATCTCCAACTAAACTAATTTATTCAAACGGCTGCTTATATAATCAAGTTTCCTTCGAGTAACTTCCATTCTCGAAAATAAACATCTGGAAAAGCCAATTCGAGCGCGCGAACAATTTTAATCCCATGAAATCAATGAACCAATGGGAGTGCGCATTTACAATTGAAACTAAGTTTTGTAGAATTGCCACTAGATGTCGCGACAATACCGTTTCTATGAAAGAATTAAGTATTACACAGTAGGGATGGACGGTATATCGCTAAGTGTTACTTATAACCGTTATCGCCTGATCACCGTTTACACCGTTTTCACTGGTTCTCGATTTTCGATATTAGTAGTTTCAAGAATCACCGAAAGGAGGTAGCGCTCGATCGAATATTCGCTCAAGAAACGAGACGCTTGAGGGTGAACGCTACGTGAATCGGTTCTCGGAATCTACTATTTCTTGCAATTTAATGCTCTATTGGGCGTAAAAAAAACCGCTTTAGTTTCTACTGAGGATGAAAAATTAGTTGTCGAAATACGTATTTAGAGGCATTCATTCATAAAAATGGTAAGAGTATTTTTAATTTAGTTCTATAATTTGGAATATACTGGAAAAAAATGCAATAACAGCATAAGAGCTTCAGACTTATCACAACGTAATAGATATGTATGTGCAAATTTTCACTAGTGCGAGAGTACAATTTCTTTAGGCGATTACATGAAAACCTTCTGAAAACAGTAACAAATTCATTTTGATTCAGTTACACCAACCGTGATTGCGACGAATTCTACGAATTAACGGTTGTCAAATTTTTTGAGGTTATTAAATATATTACTTCATTTGTAAATACTTACGGAATGGAAGTGGATAGACTGAGCTTATTATGAAAAACATATGTTTTTTTAAATTAAAATAATGTATCAAACTAACAGTTTACTTTCTATATCGAAAACCATCTATTATGTTATTATTTAATCACGCAATGATGTTTCCTTTGAACCAACTTTGGTTTGGAGACTTCTCAAGTAAAACGCTATGATACGAAGAATTGTCCATTAAAATTATTGATGGCTCTTCTAAATTTGGAATTATTTGTGTTTTAACCCATTTTGTAAATAAATCACTATTCATGGCGCCATGATAATCGCCTGTATTTGATTATTTTGAGCTAAATATCAAGTTCGCATTTGGTATAAAGCCACTTCTGGTACCTGCATGTAAAACAATAAAACGTTTACCATGACGCTTTTTATATAGTCGTCCTGCCATGATTTTCTTTGGCTTCCCTTCAAAAAAAAAATCCAGGTTGCGTCTAAGAATACAATAACTCTTTTAAAAGACGATGTCGTCATTAACTGATATTTCCTTAAAAAGTAAAATCGTAATGCTGAGATATCATTGTTCTCAATTAGAACTCTGCGGTTATCATCTTTTTTTAGACCTAAACTCCCGAAAGATGTAGTAAACGTTTTAATGAAGAAATGCTAGTATGAAGAATATTCTTATGTTCCAGCACTTCTCGTAACATTTTTACTTTTACATGCTTTTCAATAAAAATATATTAAATTAGAACTGGAATTTGATTGTGCAAATTAACTTACTATCCTTGTACATCTCATAAGTTACTTTGCGAAGACCCATTTTAACTCTATCTGACACAACACGGGTTTTGGGCATCGCTCCAGACTTGTAGAGTGCTGTTGAAGTACTGGGTGAAGATTCAGCAGGTGTAGTTTCTTGCTTGCGCTTTACGTTGTAGACAGTACTCATAGAAATACCTAAATCATCTGCCAATCTCTACAATTTGTATGTAAGCTTTGAAGCAATACTGAACAATTATAATTTTCCTCATTGACCGCATTAACGGATATTAAAGAACTTCCATTTCGCATTTCCTTCCCGAAATACGCTTTCAACCGACAAACCAAGTCTTTGCAACAATAACTAAGTCGTTTATCAGGCATCTTGAATTGTATAATAATAATAGTCCCCTTTTAACAAGCCTCCTGGCTCTTTTGGGGAAGGCAGGGGTAGTCTACCATGGTTGTTAGCCTTTTCGGTACACTAGGGCTGTAACGTCGCAAGCGCTACGAGCCGACCGCCTATTATTACCCCGGGAATTTGTCTTCCAGGTACTCCTTTTTACAGCCTGAGTCGAGCCGTGGCCGTAAAAACGCCATCGATGTTATTGGCGCCGGCCGGGAATCGAACCCGGGCCCTTCAAGTTAGTAGTCTAGCAACCAACCCACTAGACCACTACGGCATGAATTGTATCCTACAAAAAATATTTTAAGGATTTGTATACTTCTTTTACATCTGAAAATATACCACAACCTACGCGAATTACCTCAATAGTTATGAAAATAACTGATTTAGCACAAGAAATACCAGAATTCAATAAAAATAAGCAATGAAATTTATGAAAGCCCAAAAACGGAGTAAAAAAAATCCAGGGGGCAATATTCTCTATCTGACATGTACTAGGTTGCATTCACAGCAATAAATATGAAAGCTCTTATCAACGCATACTCAATCATATTCTATCTCACTTGAACTAGTTCATTGATATTTAATAATATATGGCCGTATATCTTAACCAGCTAAGACATATGTTATATACTTTTATCTCGCTTGTGTATACGTTTGCTTTCAGTTTTTAGATATTACGCCTGTCTTCACTTTCCGATCGATTAATGATGTGACTACAAACATTCGGGATTTTTCCTGTATATATATGCATATACTCGTATCTATAATTGAGTAAAATTTAATGATGCAAATGATCTCATTATCAATAAAACATATTTGTAACAATATCGTTGACGACACTGAGCATTACTTCGGCCAAAATACAATTCAAAATATGACTCGCAAGTATGAACATTAATGCGTACAAGAGTATAAAAAGACGGCATAGGTTTAAACGCAATTGAGGCAATAATGTAGGTGAATTATTGCCGAAAAGGAACGCAATATTCTAACCTTCAGAAGTTAAATCAGTGTAATGTAGCACACACATATGCATATTCAACACAAACCCGCATATGTGTTGTATATATGTGTGCACACGGTAGGTATAAATACATATACATACATCCATACAAATACAGTACGTGAGATCGTATTGAGTCAGGCCAACGACGGAGTTATTTTTCGTTTTTACATCACACATGTACAACGTACGGGTCGACGTTCAAAGTGGAAAAGCAATGTCCTGTTTCTATGTACGTGTACTGCTGACATTGCGAGTCTGGTCCAAAGGCTACCAAATCCATCTGTCAAGCGATGCAAATAGCCCAAGGTCCGGTAAGCCCCAGAAAACCAAACTTCGCTACGCGGATTTGTATTTATAGAAAAACGTTGCACTATTCGACTGCACGTATATATGTATATTCCACCGAAGCATTGGTGGAATATACATATATTCGCCGTTCGTATCCTCCCAGAAGCGGAAATGTCCGAATAGGATATACAGACAGTACGTAATATTCTCACTATATTCTTTCCAATATAGGTACTACATATATATATATATATATATATGTCTGTATGACGTATGTATACGCAGATACACTATTGATATTGAAATTTTATTTTTAGATACTTTTTCACAGAATATAAGATCCCATGTATCTATTTAAAAGAAGTAAAGTAAACATTCAAGGGCATATGAAACTCATATTATTCTTGGCCAAGTAAATATATAAAGGGGGGTTTTATTTCAATAACAAAACGGTAATAAGCAATCTCATGACTACAATCAGTTGTTTTCAATAAACTAAGCACCCCTTCACATGACAGTTGAAATAATCCATACATTTATTCCACCGTTCTTTAAAAAATTTACGAGTTCGTACAATCGTAACACCCAAAATATAAAAATAGTGCAATGACTTCAGAAATGTAAGAGAAGTGATACAGTCCACCATTGAAAACCGCTTGTCGTTGAAAATGGTAACCGACCGCAATGCATTTTTGGGAGCTGATATACCAGCTCTGAAAACCGCACACAAAAATCTTTTTTCGAATGACTTTGAGTTTGTAAGGTAATATTAGGTTTAAGAAAACTATGGTTGTTAACCCTCGGTCGCTCGCGTGTGTATCAATATGATACAAGGGCGTCAATTTTCTATCCCATTCTAGAACGCGAAAGTGGGAAGATCCTACCTTTATAGTACCATACTGTGACGTTTCAGTGTACCAAAACCATTTGCAGGAACTGTAAGCGATATATTTGTGGCGAACATACGACTCCAATGTGTACAGAATGTCACTCTCGGCTACAAATACAAGAAGACTCAAGTGAAAGCTAAGTGTATTATCGACATGTGCGATGAAGCAAGAAAAAAAATTTTTTTGAGATGTTTATAAGATAATATGTTTTATGTTTCTGCTACATAGAAAAGCATTTTATTTTTGTTACCCATCTATAATATAAGAAATCAAAATTTTATACTTAGGATGTACTTCTAATTGATATTTACCGTTTTTTGATAACACATAAATGTTTTAATATTGCTAATAGAAACAACCCAAACCACACATAAATCACCTCGCGTTAGTCAACTTCACAATTATGTATCATACATTGCGACTGTTGTCGTCAATAGTTTTTCCTCGTGAGGGACATTTTCAAAAAAAATTATTACTTCCAATTTCCATATTGCTCTTATTAACTGTAATATGGTATTATTAATTTATTTATCTTTTATGGTCTTTAAGGAATCTGTTATATTGTAGTAGGTTAATGTATTTTGCCAATGACTTCGTCAAAATTATATTTCTCTCTTTATCTCTCTGATATTGAGAATTAAATTGGTCGCCTGGTTTGAAGAAATGATGTGACCATCGCTATTATAACAATAGAACCAAAGCGATGCCAACTTGCTTGAAGATTTGCATAGGGTCCACCTATTTACAGAGGACTACTATTGAATTAAATAGAAACTGAAGTCAGAATAATAGAGTTATTGATTTTAGCGGAAACAAATCTAAACTACTTACGCATATGTTACATAATGGGTCTAAAAGGATGAAGATGCATTGCTGTTCTTTTAGACTCTACTTAGGAGTGAGGATCGTGAAATAATAAAACCGAACACATAAATAGTATAAGGAGTCTAGAAAGCAGTTTATTTAAGCAAGTTCTTTCTAGCAAATGGAAACATCAGTAAAAGAGACCAAAAACCAAAATTTATAGAAATCTCGTCACTTATCTCTTGAGCGTGGCTAAAACGAATCAATTGTTGCAAGAGCATCGTAGAGTTATAACGGGGTGTTGTCTAGGATTAAAAATCCACATTTGGGACAGACTCCGTATTCAAAACTATTTTTGAATTATA
Source organism: Osmoderma eremita (assembly GCA_031763485.1). Taxonomy (NCBI): domain Eukaryota; kingdom Metazoa; phylum Arthropoda; class Insecta; order Coleoptera; family Scarabaeidae; genus Osmoderma; species Osmoderma eremita. Next base: position 92,808 of record JARFOC010000051.1, read on the forward strand.
TAGCAATCTGTACAAACTTGTGTTGAGAATATTCTCCTAGCATGGAGAACAACCTCGCTTCAGTGAGGCACAATCAGGAATGGTATATATAAAAATAATAATAATCTTTATTTGAACCACCACAATAACAAAATATAAGAAGGATAAGATGAATAAATAAATAAAGATATAAAGGACATGGTACAAATCCCAAGGCATTGTTCAGCCTAATCCGTAATGACGGATTTCTGATCTGCCACATCACCTTGCACACGAACAGTATTATCATTGATGTAAACATAACATAATCATCACTAACTAGCGCAACAAAAGTTACAAAAGCGTACAAAAACACAGAAATACAATAATTACTCCAAGTTACCACTAACAACCACCACTCTGGATCATCTCCAAGTGTCTACGCATATTACTCCTAAAACTTTCAATTAACTGCGTCTTAAAGCATTTGTCTACAATATTCTTTAACACATTATAAGAAAACCCTCTTTCAAAAAATGCCGTCTTATGAATCGGTGGAGTAAGGAGGTCTTTATATAGAACATTCAAATTGTGGACATCAGATCAAAAAGTAATCTTTGTACGGGGGTGTTTTATTCACCAGAACCTTATGGTAGAAGACAAGACAGTGTAGCCTACGTCGATTTGCCATGTCCAACCAATTAAGAATTCTCACTTTAGGGGACACATGTTAATATCGTCTCAAGCCATATATTAACCTGATACAACGATTCTGCATTGATTGTATTACTGGTGAAGTTGCTGCGTCAATACACTGGTGTAGACAACATCTGCGTAATTAAATTGTGAAAGCACCAGCGACTCAGTTAATAAAATTTTAATTTTCGTATATGAAAGATCAAAGTTTACAGATATCCCGAATAACTTAATAATATTGCTATAGCAACAAAAACTGAAGTTACTTGAAATATCTAGGATTCCATCTAGACCAAAAACTTAGCTGGTGATCACTTGTAAAGACCAAAAAATAACAAATGACATTAAAAATAAATCTGATGAATTGATTAAATTGGTACACTCAAGCTTCACTTGAAAATAATATCTTACTATACAGGACAATAATAGTGCGAATTTGAACATATGGAATAGAACTGTGGGGATGTACTAAGCCATGTAATACGAAAACACTGCACTCTTCAATCAAAAATACTCTGATAAGTGCCGCTTGGTTCATCTAAAATCAAACTTTACACAAAGATCTTCGTGTTCCATTTGTCACAGAAGTAATAAACTCACGTGCAAACACATATAGAGATCAAAACCGTAACCAAAAAAATTGCCTTGTTGAGGAATTATCCCAACCACGTGTTGAAAGAAGACTCAAGGGCACTTGGCCAGAATACCTAGATTATTAGTCGCGGCTAAATCGTCTATACATTGTTTTCCGCTCCATGACTGATACCATTAATCAAATTTACTTATTACTCGTATTACGAAGTATTGTATATACGCAAATAAAACAAACCAAAAAAGAAAAATATAGCATGGGGAGGTCAGAACAGCCGCAGTGTCAAATCAGTACCCTATTATACACCGGAGTAACACTACATTAATCTATATTGATGCTAAATAATTTCTAAATAGGCGCTAAAAGAACACGATATAATTTAAGGAAGGGTTATATAAAATAGGGAACAAATAGCGAAGGGCACGAAAATAAATAAGTTCCATCAATTTTGTGTATGTGGGTGTATTGTAGTAAAACGTATGAATATAAATGATACTGTTTATTTGTCGGAAAGGATACATTAGCTTGTTTATTTGCGCTTAAATATTAATAATTTATTTTCTATAGCGCGCAGTTACGCTGAGATAGCTCAACGCTCTCGGTTCTTCTTTCTTGCGTATATGGCAATGTGCGGTTTCCGAACCGGCATCTTTTAACCGTTCTACATAAATCGGATGTTGTTTCATTGCGGCTGTCCTTTTTTCTTGTTTACTTTTTCGCATTTCTTCAAAAGAAACTGTTTACTATAATTGTTTATCATTTCCAGAGGCATAATTTGATTTTGTTCTCGTATTAACAGGGCTATTCACAGTTTCCTGTCGATACGTTACGTCGCTTTTATACATAATTGTTTACCAAGAAACCGCAACATCGGTTTTTATATCAGTAATTACTCATATGTTTACCTTAACACATTGCCTGCTCTAATACTGTATACAGTAGTATAGGTGATTAAATAAACAAAAAGTAAATTTTCGCCTTATGAAAGCTAGTCAAAGTGACAGAAACGATCCAGAAGTTTTGTACAATGGCATATTGTCTCACGAACACGGTTTTAGAGGGTGAATTTATAATTCCCGTAATATCAATTTCTTTCACAATATTCCACATAATTTTTTCGCCGAGTCCAAGATGCTTTCCAGCCAATTTTATTGATGCCGACTTCGAGTTGTCATGCTTCAACTTCGAATACAGATTGCAAGCCAGTAACCTTTGGCCACTGGAGATATGTTTTCCTTGGGGATTTTTTGACGGTCCCAGTAATGGGTTAACATCTCGGTCCAATACTTCTTCTTCAGCCATATTAAAACACTGAACACCCAGTAATAATTCTCAATAAACACCTTTTTGCACTTAGAGATAGAACATACCTCAAATTATCAAGTACTGCAATAATCGAGTTCTGGCAGGAACTATTTTGGAGACAATATTTAAAATATAACAAACCAACAAACAACAATTTGATAGAAAATAGAAGACGAAAGCAGCGGAATCAGGGTGGATTGCAACGACAGAATTTCATTTCCAATTTCATTTTATCAAACATAAACTCATTGCGCGAAAATTATATCCTATTCGTGTGCGTTAATCTATCGTGGATTTCAGCCAATAGTAAGCCGAGATATTTTCTCCTATCTTTTCCAACACTGTTTTCTTAAAAGGAGGGATTGTACATCAAAAACGCTTAAAATCACTCTAGCAACGAAAAAAACAAACTAATCCTTTTTACATAATACAGATAAGGCAAAGCAAACTTGAGTAATATATTGATATTAATGAAACGTGTTCTATAATTATATCTAACCTCATGTTTCGTGTTTAAAGCAAATAATGATACTAAAATAATAATAAAAATTTCATTAGAGTAAACATTTCACTGTATTATCTTTCCCAGACACGGATTAGTTGAAATTGCAGTTTCCTATAGAATCTAAAGAGAGACTAAACACAAACACTACAATTAGAGTGCTTACAACATATAATGGCAGTCTGTATAAACTTTGGTTTCTTGCGATGATCCAAAAAAAATTGATACTGAATTATTTAAATGTTGCAGACTAAATATTACCTTTACCCAGGATGGAAGCTAAAAGAAATTTGAAATTATTAATTTCAAAGTACGTAACATAATTGTGTATGAACATGTGACTAAAAGGCTACATACGCAACTGTGTGTAGTAGTTTGGTTTTATACTTCTCGTGGCCCAATATCAAGTCACATTACTTGCATTTTGTTTTGCCAGCTAGAAATTATCAAGGGAACTTCTTTTCAAGCAGCTTCGAAAAGGCAATTGCTAAATTCATTGGTTGTTTGAGATTTCAGTTTGACTAGAACTACAGATCTGTTTCCGCTTAAACTCTTGTATCTATACCTTCCATTCGAAGTGGCTGCTTTTTAGAATCTGTCGTGGAGTTTGGACAACTGCAGGCTGAATTGTCAGTGATTGATAAAATTTCTAAATTTTAGACGCTAGAGTAAAATTGGAAAGTACGTGTAATGGTCGTCAAGAGGGGTCGAAGCTTTTCTTCCTTCGGTAAGCTATAAAACCTCTTATAGATGTTCTGTACGGATATTACCTACTCCAGATACAAAAGGTTAATAACTTAATACCAAACGTAGACGTTCTTGCAACCATATAATTTGCACACAACTTGCTTTCATATATTCTGATAAGAAGATAATTCGTAGTGACTATAGACTTGCATAAAAAGTGATATGGAGACGACTGAATAAATATCATTATTGGAGCATTAACCGTTCCCAATAGATCTGGAAAAATTTCAATTTTGTATTGTAAGGAAGAAGATAAGCCACACACACACAAGATAAGTACAATGACTTAGAATGTTTTTTTTTGGTTGGTCAATTAGTTCATTATTATGTATATATTTTTTGGTTCTTGTAATACTGGTTAAGGACTGGTCCGACTGCACTATCCTGGTTAAATCAAAAATCAGCAAGGGTACGTCCACAACGGCGCATCGCCCATCGCCTGGTGCATATCATGGGATCCTCGCCTCGCCTCTGGCCTGGCCTGGAACATAGCACACGTCTCGCTCCTCGCCTGGCGTATGGACCTCTCATTTACTTCAAATTAAGAAGTGGTATTTACATAAAACCGAAAAGAAGCGTGGAGCGCATTAACTGAATAGAAAGGGGAAACATTTCGTTGAGTATCATCACTTATTTAATGACTTAAGGAATGGTCAAACACAAGAAGTTCGTTTTTAAATTTCTAAGATCTTTTTCAGGTTCAAAATACTGCAGAATGAAGTGCCGTTTTGCATGTACTCCCTCAATATTAATAAGCTCCTAAGAAATTATTCCCAAGGCATACACAATTCCGGCCATTTTCTTTGAAAGTTTACTTATGTCCTATTTCAAGTCTAAACCGTTGTAAACCCAAGAACTTCACTTTCACTGCAGATATTATTATATATCATCGTGTTATTATATATCATTTTCATTTCTTTAATTCCTCTTAAGAGTAAATGTTACTGTATTCGTTTTTTTTTGACATAGTAAGTTTAAGTTTATTTTTATTAACCCAGATTTCCACTGTTTGTAATGTTTCCACTATTTCGTCCTTAATTTCGTTTCTCGTGTTGTCGGTTACAACAATAGAAGTATTGTCAGCAAACAAATTGATACGGTTTTTTGTATTATTTGACAAGCCATTTGTATCTAAGGGAAATAGAAACGGTCCTAAAATAGGGCCTTGTGGTATTCCAATACCGTAGTTTAATTATGCTCATTGAATACTATGGGCATCGTAAGTTGTTTTTACATGTTCCAATATGTCACGTAAATATGACCTTAACAAATTGTTTACTGTGAAATAATAATAAGCATAAAATATATGTGTTCCTATATGTACATCCATGTTATACAAAATAAACACAATAGGTATATACATACATGCCAGAATGATGGAGAAGGTCCAATTACATTTCTGTTTTCAGACACTAAAACAGAAAGCGTTTCGGTATATATGTTTTTATACAAATTCAGCTAAATTTCGAAACAATATTTGCTGCGCAATTGCAATGCAGCGTTGATATTTTAAATATTTGGCACCGAACTAAGAGTCGCGATTATAAAAAAAAATGAGAAGATAAGTTCGATAGCAGGAAATATTTAATCACGCGCCTTCTCTAATCATATTTCAATGTTTAATATTTGGGATACAATTAATTACAGACCAAACATAGACAAAAAGAATTGTTTATTACTATAGCGTTATGTAATACGATACGCTTTGTTATAAAGGTTACATTGGCGTGAATAATTTCCATCATACACGTATGTATTTATGTATTATAAAAAAAAGAGTCCATACCGCCTTTATTTATGGGCCGACTTTAATAATTGAAACGGAGAATTAAATGGCTGGATGTAGGCTATAGAATGAGCTGATAACATTATTTATAACTCTTAAGCGTTTTAAGGTTTTTAGGGCCTAGTTCTTTTTTAAAATTAGGCTATACTTTATTTTGTAATTTTTTTCTGAAAACAACAATGTATCATAAGTATACCTTTACATAAGAAAAAAATCAAAAGAAAATAACAAAATAATTATTTAGTCCTGTTTAAAAATACCACTTGCATTGGAAACAGATGACGTTCGTCATTTGTTGCTAATGCTAGTGGTGTTATTGCACACGAGTAAATAATTATTCTGTTAATATTTTTTCAAATTTTTCTTATGTAAAGGTATACTTGTTGTTTTCAGAAAAACAAATCTCCCTCAGAATCATAAAAAAGTATAGCTTAATTTTAAAAAAAATTTCTCTGAAACCTTAAAACGCTTAAGGGGGGAAATACATTTAGAACTTTAAAAAATATTTTTCTTTCAGTAGATATACGCCTGTCCGGAATCTTCAATTGTTTATGTTTAGCAAGAGCGCGTTTGAACTTGTTTTATACTCAAGCGTCGTCAGTTTCGCTTCAAAATTCGTAGACGCATTTTTTGAGAATTTTGTCCAATATTTTTGAGTAAATTAAAATGTTGTATCCGAAAGGTAATCGGATCGCCCAACAAAGAGACCCAAACGAGGATTCTTCGGTGACCAGTATACTAACAAAGGTGAGAACTGCAGATGCCACCGATATTCCGTGGCAAGTGCAAATGAACTATAAAATTTGAAAAAGCTGCAAATCGAAGACTCGGTTTCAAACTAGTTGTGTTGTGGCCGAAGAGACATACATTCAGGCCCTTTAATTAATACTGGATATGAAGGGAATCACCGAATTGTTTTCGTTATGCGTCTTTTACGTACTGGCCGAGAAGGAATTACTTAATCTGTAAGCTAATGGATATCTGCAGCGGTATAAGCGAGAGCACGTAGAACGATATCATCGTGCATATCCATTCGAATTCGTCTTTGAACGCGAAAGCAAGAAAGCTGTGGAAGAAGAAAAACAGATGAATGAACAACATGAGCGGCTTATTCTGAATTTAAAAGTATCCGGTGATGGCTCTTGGAAGAAACGCGGCTTCAAATCATTATATGGAGTAACTACGCTTTTAGGCTACTATGCCGGTAAAGTTATTTATTTAATAGTTAAAAGCAGTTACTGTCATGCATGTACACTTTGGAAAAATAAGAGAGACAATCCAGATTATGAAGATTGGTATGCAGAACATGAGGAGGAATACACGAAAAATCATGAGGGCTCTGCAGGCAGGATGGAAGTCGATGCAATCAAAGAAATGTTTAAGATCCGAGGAGAAATTCGGTGCAAAGTACGGAAATTATATCGGAGATGGAGACTCCAAAACGTATAGGGCTATATTAGATATAAATCCATATAACGACGAAATGCCCGTTATCAAAAGTGAGTGTGTTGGACGCGTCGAAAAGAGATTGGGCACTCGACTTCGAATCTTTAAAAAAACGCAGAAGGTGGGTGGTAAAGGTAAATTGACTAACGCTTTGATAAAGAAGCTCACTGCCTACTATGGCTTAGCCATTCGAAGAAACTCAAATAGTGTAGATAATATGAAAAGAGAAATAATGGCTACGTTTTACCACCTATGTTCAACAAATGAAAAACCGCAACATGACTACTGCCCGTCAGGCGAAGAGGGCTGGTGTAAGTGGCAAAATGCAAAAGCAATAGCAGCCAAAATGAATTTATATGAGCATCCTCCTCCACTTGATAAAAAAGTTCAAGAAATGTTCAGATGTTTAAGTGGCCACACGCAAAATGCTAATGAAAGTTTCAACGCAACAACCTGGCGCTTGGCCCCTAAACATCTCCATTCCGGATTGAAAATAGTCGAAATCGCTGCCTTTATAGGTGCTAGTATTTTTAACGAAGGTTACACAGCAATTTTGCAGATGATGGTGGAGCTGCAGGTAACGATAGGCAGCCACAGCAAGAAATACGCCGAAGAAGTCGACGACCGCCGGTTGCGTCGTCAGGAACGACGCAGCTCTTTCTCAACAAAGGAAACTCGAAAAGCTAAGAAGGAGCAATTCATTGAAGAAAGCAGAAGGAATGTTATATGGCCCTGGAATTGCTGATTAGCCGGTGAGTTGGAAAAATCATATAATTTTCTCGAGTCAAAACTTTAGACGCGTTTTTCTGGAAACGGGATTTTTCAAAATAGCGTGACGTGTAGTTCAAAAACTATTTAACCAATCATTCTGAATGTTCTTACCACATCTTTATAAAACCATTACCTTGTCGATGAACACAATTGTTTTTAAAAAGAAAAAAAAATGGTTTTTATTACAAAAAAGAAAGAAAAAAGAGGCTTAAAAATTAATTTTTATTTCAAATGTATATAAATATTGCAATTTTCATTTCTTTAAATCATATGTAGGTTCATCGCTAAACTATGGGTATAAATAATAAATTCCTTTTTGTTTTTTATGCTTCAGAAGTTTACAACATGCGGTATGCGTCACGTCGTTTTTCTACTACGGCGCAGACCTATGGAATTCACACTCCGGTTCATGTTTGTTCTTTCATATATATACATATATAAATAAATCCCAAGGTTTAAAAAATGTTCTCCTTTTTTTCAATCCAAAAAAATTCACAAAGATCATATAAATTTTTAGCTTCTAAATGTATTTCCCCCCTTAAGAGCTACAAATAATTTTATCAGCTCATTTTATAATCTACATCCAGCTATTTCCGTTTCAATTGTTAAAATCGGCCTATAAATAAAGCTACCGACCCATCTTTTTTTATAAGACACCCTATATATGTGCCACGTTGATAAATTGGGACATAGAAACTTTATGTGTTAACTATTATATTATGCAGTTTATGTTTGAGTAGTATATGACAAAATAGTATTGAAATCACAAAATATTGCACCACTTTTGTTGTTATAGATTAGTAATGTAGGTTAGGTATAGGATACGGTGGCTTCAAATAAATTTAAGTTAAAAAATACCCCTTACCACCTTGTTGCGTAAAGAACTCTGAATACGTATTTCGGCAACTAAGTTGCCATCCTCAGCAGAAAAACCACAAAGGAAAAAATAATGT